>JXSR01S048280.1:5437-17206 GCA_000969725.1 Ophiothrix spiculata
ATACGTTACCTAGAGACGTGAAACTCTACAGAGCTGATAAACACAATGTTAGTGATACTTTCTGATCAATAGATATTTCCTATGTCCTCACCGAGAAGCGTACAACGCATGACGCTCCATAGCATGCTTTCCATTTGTTATCGGAGAGTTTTTTCGAGTATCTCAGCCAGAGCACACAAAACAGCCCCACAGCACTCCTTCACCTCGGAGGATCAATATAACATGCTGTTAATCCAACGTGTTTCTTAACCCAAATGCTCTTATAAGGATTAATATCTGAAGATCTTGTCGGACAAGGAAAGAACTCAACACCCCGATCTTCTAGGAAAGCCCTGATTGTACGAGCAAGACAGAGGCGAACGTTGTCATAGTGGAGCACAAAATTTTCCTGAAGAGGCCTCTAGCCAATGACATTACCAGTTCTTCTAGAATGCATCTCGACTGTGGCTGATGGAAGCCGCCTTCCAAAGTGATAAGGACCGATTTTCCACCTGCAGGTTAAGCATCCGGAAGAAAATGTTACCTTCTTCTTGATACATTGTTGATAGCACGCACGCTTCAGTAAAACCCTTCTCCGTACATCTGCGGCCCTGATATGTCCATATTGGCAGTATATTTCAAATTTAGTCTAAACTCTGAAGACAACGTTATCTCATTGATGGGACTTAAAATGGAAATTGATCAGTAGCTCAGTCAAAGCGTCGCTGGGAAAGGTGTTTGGTCAAGATATTTTCTCCAGGGGTTTCCTAGCATGATCGCTACTTTGAATAAAGTGAGAGTTTACTAATGTTCTTGATACGAGCTTGTTTTATGGAAGATCATGGTGTTGGACACTTGCCCTGTTTGTTAAGATCTTCAGATAGGAACTCTATTGAGGACTTCTCGGCTAAAGTAAAACATCCATGAACAACACGTTACTTCAAACCATCATGTACATGAGTAACTTTAGGCTGTGCTTGATACTTTGGCTGATACACCTGTCCGAACTCTCCAATCACTATTGGAATGTTCGCATGGAGAGTCTATGCGCCGCACGCTTCTTATGGATGACATAGCAAACAGTATTTGGTCATAATTTGTAACCAGCAATATGTATAATAACCTTGTAAAATTTCAAGCGTCCAAGTAAAGTATTAAAGAAACTACGGCAAATTTAATTTCCGTAATTCCGTATTATGGTGCACGAGTTTGGCCCCACATTTTAGAGGTTTTTGTGCTACCAAGTTCCCCATTTTCTCTGTGTCACCTAGGTATAAACAAAAAGGGTCTTAGTTCAAAGTTTACATGTACATCTACAAATCTGAAGAAATACACATTCCTGCAGGTTTCATATACCGAGATATGGCGGATTGTTCAAGATAGAAACCAACAGAAAAAATATATTCCATATTTAATGTCAAGCCTGTAATTCTTAAACTTTGTATTGCAAAATTGCACTGCCTCACATAACGATAGTATGGTATATTAATTATTTTGTCCTTCCAGTTTATTTTAAGATTTATCTCAACATATGTTGCATTCAGGAAATCCATCGAAGTTCAATTGCCTTAGCTGAAGAGGCCTCGGCCAAAATGCTAGATTTTTCATCAAACTTTTTATTAGATTTACTCATCAAACAAAAAAATCTTTTTTTTTTCCTCTCTCTCAGAACTCAAGTAAAATTTTACGGCTGAAATATGTTCACTTTGGAGATGAAATTGGAAATGTGTTTAATTACGACAAAAATTAAATTGTTTCAGTAAAGTATAGCAAACAGTAAAATACAAATTTTGCGTAGAAGAAATCTGAAACATGTTTCCGTTTAAGAGTAACAGCTCTCAAATTCACTATTAACTCCATAAGAAACAATTTACGCTATATCATGATGAAGCTCTAATACACAGACCTACTCTTTCATATTCTCAAAACTCTTTCAACAAACTTTCATAACATATAATATGCCAAATAATACATGAAACAAGTTAACCCAACATCATGAAGCCTCCATCCATATACATACCTTAGCAAACACATTACTATCAAACGGTCCTACAAAATACATTGACTACCGTATTCTAGTGCAGCATCAGTACCTTATTGATTCAACTTTGTAGATCCTGTAATAATTTTTTTCATATGAAATCAACAGTAAAATGCACAACTTTTTTATGTTCTTTAATATCTGATATGAAGTGAGTTGACATTCAGCATAGTTTCATATCTAATGGGTTTCTGTCACTCAAACATCACTCAATTACATCCCTCCCTCTAATATGACAATCTAGCCACTTAAAAAGTGATAAAAACTTTATTATAAAGCTAAAAAAAAGGGGGAAAATGAATATTTGATAAAAAGTTGTAGAAACATGAAATGTTAAAGACCTTTTGTAAAAGGGCATTTAAAAGAGTATTAAACAGAAGCTTTATTTAGCATCTCAGCAAGATTTGCAATATCTACCAACACTTTCAAAAGGGAGTGTCTGATCCCACATAGTTAGCGTAAATTTTGCACTTTACTGAAATATTTAAGCTTACCAAATTTATTGGTTACCAAGAAAACTGAACCATATGGTTAATTTAACTAAAAGATATTTAAAGGGGATGAATCTGAAATTTACATACCATATTTAATGTTTTAAGCAGTCATGTACCACTGGCATTTTGCATGTATACAAATATTTTGATACATGAGCGCAAGAGCCATAGAACCTAAGGATATCTCTTGAACCATGCAGAATTGCTTTACAGACATTTTGTAGCTAAGTACTGATCTATCTTATAAATCATGCACATATTTCCATAATCTAGTGTTGCTTCAAGCTAAGTCCTGTAATTAATCTCAGTTTGATGCTTCTTTTATAAAGCAAGACAGCAAGTTTTATCATAGTCTTACTAAATACTAGCAAGTAATGAAAATACTTACTAAAAATTGACATCAACTTGACCGGCAAACCTAGCAATTCTGGCACAATGCCTTAGTTCAAATCAGATATAAAATATCTCATCAAAAACAAAGGCTTCAGTTTACATTAGTTTACAAAATTGTTAATGTTCAAAAGTTCTTTCATCATTGATAATTTAAGCAATCAATTTGTTAGTCTATTGTTTTCTACCAGTATAAGCAAACGTACTTACGCTCATATGTTCACTTTTCTTTCCTGCACATAAACAAAACAAGCATTTCTTAAGCAGTTTTCTTTCTTTAGTACTTTATTAAGATCCACACAGGAAAACAGAAATAAACAGTAACATAAAGATTAAAGTTAAACTTAATTTCCACAATGCTGTTGATTTTAGCTCATTTTGTTGCATTTCTGTTAATCAATAAACGTAGACAATTATAGTGATTTTTTTAAATCTTGACACCAAATTATAAATTTTGGGGGCGTGTCGACGATTCCATTCATTCTGAGAGATGTATGCTTTATCTAGTCAATTCAATAGAGATTTAATATAACATAACAGATATATGGCCATAATAAAATAAAGTCCGCTTTCTTACCAAAAATAATTGAACATAGTTGAGCATTATATGGCTTTTTAGTTTTGTTCTGAACCCATCCCCTCCAAATATAATTTTACCATCACCAATATGCGCTTGGTGACAGGAATAAAACAATTCACTATAGTGATACTTATATTATCTGCTTGAATCTTCCCATGTAAGGTAGCTATTATGTCTAACTCATATATTCATCTCGAACAAAATATTACGGAGTACAAACATTATGTTTCATATAAAAATGACTCCAAAGTAAACAACAGTGTATGAAAAAATCAATACTGCGTTTATCATGTTAAAAGCAATTTATCCTCCACACCTGAGCTTATTGGGCTTAAGACATAGCCGATTTTCTTGGAACTACTTTAACACTAAAATATAAGTATGCACAATGCTTAAACCAAAGTTGGCAGGAAAGACATGTTATATTGCTACAGGGCTATGAAAGATTGTACCTGGATTTGAAATCACAAGCATTCCCAGGGGTTCCAGTTTTAGCTTACGCATCTGATGTTGCAATGTACAAGATGAACATCTTGCTTGAGACAAATTCCTAGGCCTCTTATTTTTACTATAACTCAGGTTTTTGATCAATAACTAGCAGTCCCTTTTTATTGTATATGGCAATTGTATAAATGCAAATTTGACTTGGTAATAAAGGACAAGTGTAACAGGAGAGAAAAATTATGTACTGTGTAAGATACTTAATAACTTTACATTTAATTAACTTAGACAATAACTTCCTCACACCTTTTGGTTATTCTGAGAAGGCTTTAATCAATTTCAAAATGGAAAAAGTCCTTGAATGTTATATTAATGAGTTGGTGTAATTAATAATTCTTCCACAAATTCCACAAATTCAATAAATAACTTTATACATTACTACTACAAGGAGATAAATTTCATTAAGAATAATCACTGTGGTTAAATCAATTTCAATTATCCGTTCGAGTTATCCATAAAACCATTTTAACTGAGCTATTTTTACTACAATAGATCCTAGAGTCTCTGAAAAGTGCAATGTTGTGATTTCATCAAATATTTTACGCAAGCAATTAATCTTCACCTGTACATTTTGCAACATGACAAACAAGATAATTTGATTACAATCTTGCTTCCGTTAGTAGCATGTAGAAACAGTCAAACTAAATTTATTTTTTGAGACAAAATAATATGAATACAATCTTCTTCAACATTACAACTGTACAAACCACTTGAATGTCATTTGTAGCAGCTGGAATTAATTGACATGAACCTTGTTTATTTATGTCACATAAAATTGAAAGAAAAATACTGACATTATTAATAGTTTACAGTACCTTTATTTGGTCTGGTAAAAAATACATCTTAACAAAACAAACCATACTTACACTGAGTTCCAATCGCATTATTTATCAGTAAACAAACACTCAAGGTAGAAATAATGCTCAAACATCATTTGCCAATATCTTTAAAAGCTTTTAATTAGGTGCAAATATCTTCAAAGGATAACACACCTAATGTCATCACACTCACAACTAACTGGTGCATAATTCAACAGCCTGGTTTTCTACAACATATGTGCCTTGCTCCAGAAACCTAGATGACAGGTATTGATGAACAACATAAATGTGGGTGTCTAGTTCAAACATGTCATAATGAAATGAACTGAAAACCTTGAATATTATTGTGTGAATTGCTATCAGAAAATGAGTGTGAAGTCGCAAAGTTGCATTCAGAGATACGGCCTACTTAATGTGACATAAAGCAAAAGAAAATACAACAATATTTGCAGAAAGCATTAGCAATGTTACCAAGACAAAGAGCAACATTCATATATGCTCCATTTTAAAAAGCTTATTATTTTGAAAATCTACCTATTCTAATTCTCAGATTGCAACTTTACACTCATTTTGACATGGCATCTCCTATCATACAAAACATCTTATTAGATTACATCGATGACATAAAAGTATGTGACAAGGAGAAACTTTGATTAATAAAGACAGGAGGTGACATTTCTTTAATAAAAGAATTTTTATTATAACAGTTTCTGATAAGAAATGCAAAATGATAACATACATGTCTAAAATAAAATGGAAGGACACATATGTGATACTATAGTTATGTGAGGCAACTCAATTTTCAAATCTCTTTCAAATCTGTCAAATTTTCTCTCTTTCACATCACGGAGGCGTCCCTTGAATTTAATTCATATGCACTATTGGGATTAGCCTGGCTTCCAGCCGAATGTTATAAATAAATAAAAATCAAAAATTAACGAATAATAAATAATAAATTAAGAATGTGATAAGGTTTAGGTTGTACAATATTATATATTACAAATATTGTTTTCCCTAATATCACTTTGTATAATATTTTATCATTATTAGGTCAATAACCCAGTAATTTCATTCCCTAATGAACCTCTACAACACAAAAGATTTTCATTTAATATTGAGGCTGTATACAAAGCATTCATGCAGATAATAATATTTCCTTTAGCTCTGTGAGTAAAATGTCTTCACAAATGCATGACGGATATAAGACTCGGTTATGACGACAATACTCATGGTAAACAAATTCAGCTTCCTACATTTATTGGCACAAATAATTGCATCTTGCCAACCTTTTTTTTTTTTTGTTCTTCTCCATTTGTCCATTTAACCGATCTTATCAGCAAAGGACTTTGTCAGCATAAGGGGCGCACCATTAGACTTCCAGGGGGAGCAGGAAGTTGAGTTCGGGTTGAATTTTTTTTTTCACACCTCATTCAGGAGCGATTTTTTTACTGGAAATTACTGTTTTTCTGCCTATTCCATGTTCAGGGGGGATTTGCTATCTTCTGCCTGTGGAGGGATAATTTTTTTTTTTCAAAAAACTTTCTGCTCCCCTCTGGAAATCTAATGGTGTGCCCTTAATAGCAAGCAATATTTCTCAAGTTTGTCTGTGCAGATAAAAGAATGGATTTAGAAGGTGTGGGCCTTGTGAAAAACCAAACATTTCTCAAGCATGTAAGTATAAATAAAACTGATAAACAATACAACCAATACAGGATTAACATATCCTAGACAAATTTCTTAAGAAATAAGAAGAGACTGATATAAGAAGAGATTTGATATTATATTGATAAAACTACAAATTGGATCTCAAAATGTTTTTAAAAAGCGGTGTTTTATTCTTCGTTTTTAGCAGACTGATTGTGTGTAATACTTGAGTAGAATGGGATAAAAATCAATTTAGACCATGCGTAGGTGTACATGTCTGTAAGCAGATAAATATCTCAGAAATCAGATTTGATATCTGATTAAATCTGTGTCCTGGTAAGATGGAGAACCTACTGATTAAAGAAATAAATTGGAATATATTCATTGATGGCAAATGTTGTTGAATATTTGACTTATACCCTGGGTTTATTAAGCACATTGCATTTCACGTGATTATGTAGTGATGGATGAGTCGGCGAGGAAAAAAGTGTAATTGGATTTGTACGCTGCCGTTAGAAGTACAAACTTCACTCACAAGTGTTTTCAGTATAAATTTAATTTGATATTGTAAGTTGCAAGGTCGTCGTGAACTTCCTCCTTGAATTATTTGAATAGATTATATGAAGGGTTTCATTTTCACCAAAACAAAGCTTTCTTCCTGTCAGCATTTTTGTTTTCTTTAGCTTAAACTTGTCAGATGAGAAAACTGTTAAAGAAAAACCTAAAACCCAAATTTGATATATTTACTTTCAAATTATTACAAACCCTCTGTCAATGTTATTTGCATTTCATTTCATTTCATTTTTATCTTGCAATTCATAAGAAATTCTTTGATTCAATTTCTAAATTTTTATATCCGTATGGTTGGTACAAATCAATTTTCTTAAGTATTTACGATGTAAAATATCAAAACCTGTCTTAACATCCATGATAATTGATCCTCCAAATGTCAGAATTCCACTTAAAACATCCTGACAATCTTTTTTTATTATTTGTTACTATACAATTCAAATCCCACAAAGAGAAGTAGTAACTTAATTAACAAAACTTATACTCTATGGATGTATAAAGTTGACTGATAATTTCCCACAAGATCTGTCTAGTCTGAAAGTGCAATTTCTCGGTTAAGATAAAAAATTAAATTGTCACTCAAACCTTGTTCTCTTTTTTATATCTTAAGCTTTCCAATAGCATAGTTTAACTATCAGAATATGTCTATCTCTGTTTTAATGAAAACAATGTTTATAAGAGAAAGAATGATCAGCAATGGGTCCACTTATCATTTTAATTGATGTGGTTAATGGTTTTAACAATTGAAAACTTCTTAACAAAACTTGACATTTAAGAATTGTACTTAATCAGCTATGTTGATTGTACCACAGCGGGCCTAGAATTAGTAATGGAGCCAGACATACTGGTAAAAGAATAAACTCCTGGTTGAGATCCTACTTACAAAACAGCCTGACTATTAAAATTATAATACATTATTTCACAATTTTTTCTTATAGACATTTTACATGTATGATTTTCACTTTTCCACTAATGCGGTTTATCAAAGTCAATAATTTAGGTGTGGTATAAAAGTCTCTTCTTGGTCTAATTATTGAGCAGACCTCCCTAAGAGAGTACTATCTCACGAGCGAATTTTAACATTATGATTGAACCAAAACAGAATTGGATACAACCAGGGGTAGAATCACCTATTCTTTCAGATACATACTGAGATTGCATGTGAAGGTATGAATCTTTTGTGCATTGAACCTACAACTTAATGCCCCATCCAAACGACAAAGATCTCTCATGAAATATTTACTCTTAATACTTAATGTGAGCAGGGGAATGTATAAAAACAAGGGGTCAATTGGCTTTCTGTTTGTTTTCTGAACATTACAACTTTCATTTCTTCTCAAATGTATGTCACTATAACATAATAATCAAATGCTATTAAAATGCAACCACACACTATAAAGCAGAAACATGTTTAAATTGAAAACTTTTCCATAAATATCTCCAAGATATTATATAAAAAACTTCAAATACATTAGCTGAATTAATCAGAGCTATTTCTATTGATGAAATAAGGTTATGGAAACAAAGTGCTTGACTATGCTGGAAACATCGTACTTTACCTGGCACAGAATGTAATGCTGTTATTAACGGTGAAGGAAAGAAATTGCTTTCTGAAGAATAAAGAAGAAAAACAACTGAGGGGGAGTGCACTTAAATAGAGATATTCTTTATGAGATAATATGTAAAGTGCCGTTTCAAAATTGTGGGATTATGTATATATATTGCTCTAATAATTGTAAATTCCATATGTGAAATCATCCAAAGGTAAAGTGCTCAACCATAAAGGGAGCTTGAATACAAAATTGGATTTCTTCGATATAACTACATAGCTTTACAAATTTGTTACAATATTGCTCTATCTAACGAAAAAAGGTGGAGATTTGACCAAGCTATCTTTCAAAAAGGTTGGAACTTTATTTCAAAGTTCTATTCCACCTATATTAATAAGGTGGCGATTTTAGCTCTATCTTTTATATATTTCATCTTGAGTATGCAAAAATTGGGAAGGAATTGAAAATTATATTCATTAGGAGATGTTATATAAAAACAAATGAGCTCAAAAAAGTATCCAATCATGTATACAGCAGCGTGATGCCTTAATTTTTACTATTTTATATAACGTTTTACAATGATAACAAGATTTGATATGCAATGCGCATCCTAGAGGGAACTTAGCTGTGAATGTAGGTCACCAACAAAGTACCCTATTGCATCACAAGTCATAAGTTTACTTAATGCTTCTTGCTTAGATATATTCATACATTATCAAGTCATTGTAGCAAATATCACGTTTGAATACTTTCCAACTATTAGTGATCAAATAGGTTGGAATGTGCATTGTGCATACGTAAGTAGCATTGAGAGAATTCCTGAATTGCTGAACTCGCTTGACAAATTGTGTGTCCTTATTGCCTCTTACATTCTGAATACCTGAGCATTCAGAGGGAAATTTTGAATTGTTGATGATGCAAGAAAATATTTAAATGAGAGGGTCATATCAACAGAAGATAATTTCAGAAAATGGCTATATTATACAAACTATACGGACACGGAAGGTTGAAAGCAATATTAGGCTGCCAAGTTACCAAGGGTAGATATTTTGTACCCTTTTATATATAGCATAAAATTATTCCCGACATGATATAAAAGGAATCTGTACACAATGCATTTATGGTCAAAATGTTCCTGTGAACTGCTGAGATTACTTCATTTAGTCCATAGAAAGTTTCATGGACTAAATGAAGTAATCTCAGCAGTTAATGATAACAGAAATAATCTAGATATGCATGCTTTACAATTTTAACCACACCATGCTACAAAACCTCGTCTAGCATAAGTGATATCTCCATTTTCTCGATTCCATGACGTTGCCCCAATTAAGCCCTTCTATTTGTAAACAAATTGCCTTTGATGTGCATTGCGCATATCAAAGTACTTTATGGGTAAAAGTAGGTCAACAAGACGATGACAACAGCTTGCCTTATAAGAACATATGTTGATTTTTACATCAAACTTTGCAAAAGCTTGTTACCAAAATAACTTACTAGCCAGAGTACCTATTACATAATAGTTATGCATAACTCATAACATATATCAATCAAACTCTGCTAAGATTATATTTACAAAAATGATTCTTGAATGAACTATTTATATCAAGTATGTTAATCCTAAAAATAAACATAGCTTTTTGGTTAAGAAAGCTCAGAAATCTCCCATGATAACATGAAAATGTGAATAAACATCAAATTAATAACACAGTAAGTAGGGAGAAGGTGATAAAATACAACCAGTCAATTTAAACCTGCTTTAAGACATATTCAGGAATCTCTTTTTTTTTTCATTTAGTTGTTTCATAGGCAAATAGGGAAGTTGGTATTCATTGTGTAAAAAATAAGCACAATCATCATTAGGGACTTCTCAGCAACAAATTGAGCCAAAGTTTTACCGAACCTTTTCAGGAAAAGTTGCTTCACAATTAACATCTCATCAAAAGCCTGACAGTAAAGAAGCAAACTGGAATCTATTTTTGCTCATGTAATAGCAATCTTCCAAAGTGATAAAAACTGGTGATAATTATCAGATTTCACAGAAACAGAAAACATTGTGCAGCTTAGTCAGGCAATAAGCTTATTGAAGAAAAGAGTGTTTTATTCAGTGACCGACTAGAGCACTTTTGTCATTAGAATGAGTGCAATGAACATATTCTGCTCTGTTAGACTTTGAATGACTTCATGCTCCTCCAAATGTCAGAATATAATTATCTTCCTTAATTTTGATAATTATTCAGGCACCAGGGCATGCTTAGGATTACCGGCTTATCAGATCATAGAAGTGAGAAAATCTCATACCCTTTAACATTTTCAACATCTGGTATCTACATTAGATATGCGCAAATGGTAATTTATTGTGTTAATCAAAATATATTGATGGAGAGAAAGAGATAATAAGTTTCGGTACAAGCAAATTCAAAAGCATTAAGAAATAACTTACCCCTCCATCTATCTAAAAATGTCAAATTAGAATTGTGTGGAATAAAGTTGTTGTTGTTACTATGGTGGAAGGGGTGAAGTTGGTTTTAGAAATGCAATATGCCAATCAAATAAATGAATAATAATAAGGAATACTCCAGTGTCATGATTTTTCAATTTCCTGATTTGCAAGATGCTCATCATTAGCACAGAAAATTTATAAACCACAACCTTAAAAATATGCAGTGAAACAAATTTTAACTAGTATTTAGGATCGAGTTAAAAGATTACTTAAATTTTTGATAAAGTATTCAAGATGAAATACATAGCCATTCCCCATTCCTTACAAGAATTCTTTGGAAATTAAATTTATTTTTAACAGAAACCCTTTTCATCAAATATTCGATACTGTGTTTTAATCTGTCTGACTTCCTCACATATATGAATATCTAATACCCATACAGCAAATGCGATTGCTATTCATTCCCTGAGCTCTAAATATCAAAAATAACATGAGCAAATGTGCTTCAACAGTAGGGCTGCATCAATTCAATTACATGAATTGAAAGCACTCAAATTTCAGAAGAATAATGCTTTGATATGGTTATGGAAGTAAACAAGCATTGATTGTACTCATACTTGGAAATGAAATATTTTTCCACTTTGCTGGGGTGTTTGTTGAGAAATAATTTAGTATAATGATAATTAAGACAACTGAGACAAATATCAAATATACCCTCAAAATTCTACAACAACAAGTATAATCCAATATTAGAATTACACA
>JXSR01S048280.1:38439-49360 GCA_000969725.1 Ophiothrix spiculata
CCTTTCTGTGGCAATCAAAGATCTCAATAATTAAGCTTCTCTAACTAAACAATTAATTAATCAACAAAAACAAATAATTCAGTTTCACATAACACAATAAATATTCAAAATGATCAATGTATAATGATATTAGATGTTGCAACAGGAAACATATTGTCCCATAATAGGTTCTTTCAGGTTTCAAATCCAAAAAAGTGTACATATTGAGTGTGTCCCCAAATTATTTCCCACGAAATTTGAAAATCCAAAATACCCACTAAAATTAGGTTCAAAATGGCAGCAAAAGAATTCTTTTATACGAGGAAACTGGTTACAGTGACATTGAATTTACATTAAAACAGAATTTAAAATGTTCTGTTTACAAAGTAATGAATGAATATTGCTTAAGGGGCTACAAAAGAGACATACTGACCAAGCTCCTGTAATTCACGTGTATTAATATGGCCGCCAAAATAATATTTCCTAAAGTATGCGTATAATGTAGGGGTATTTTGGCGGTCATATTGGGTCTTTTTTACGAAGATACTTTTAATTTATAACTTGTGAAAGACATTATTTGGTTACAAATATTTTTGTTGAAGTACAAGGACCATTTTCATTAATTATTTTTTAATATCAAATGTTTTTAATGCTATTTTGATGATGCTGTATCCATCTTAAGCGAATATGCTGGACTTTGTTGTCAAAGTTCATTTGATTTTTTGAAACAAGTTAACAACAATATAGTGAAGGGATGCTTATGTTGTAACCAAAAAAGCCATTTTAATTATTTATTTTCTATTTCAATACATTTGATGCTGTTTTGAAGTTGCTGTAACATGTTTTTGTGCAAAGCGCACGGTGTTTTAAGTCGTACATATGTATTTTTTTTAATTTTAAAGATATGAATGGTACATCTTGAGGACAAATAATCTTCGTGTTAACTAAAATGTTCCTCTGTATAGATATTTCAGAATATGTGGCTTTCTTAAGGCTACTTTGGTCGATTTCATTGAAAATATGCCATTTTGAAGTTGAAGCATTCAAGTAACCTAATGTTTAGAGAGTCACATTATATACTTCATTAGCTTTAATTTGATACCAAACATGACATATTTACAACTCAAATGGGATCTGTCACACTTAACACGGCATGTAAAAAAGAGGGAACGGCTGTTTGTTCAAGCGTGTATTTTTGGCATCATTCAGGTTCTTAAAGAACACGCTCTAAGATATCAATTTCATCAAAAAAATTGCATATATACCCAACATGACACTTATGCTTTAATTTGGCTGAAATCTACCTGACTATTAATAGATTTCATTAATTAAGATGATACTTTGTAGAGATATACAACTAAGTTGATGGTTTAGAAATATAATAATACGAACTATGAACTAAAGATACTTACTTCTCAGCTTTCACACGTACACATTAAAAAAATTAAGACATCCATGCTGGAACCAACCATATAAGAGTGGAGCGTGGCCGAGCGCTTAAAGCACGGGTCTCGTAATACAGAGGTTGTGGGTTCAATCAATCAATCAATCAACTTTATTTGTTTCCATCTCAACCCACAAACAATGTTAACAACAAGTGTTTATAATATTAATAAATAAATACAATTGTTCATAAGTTAGATGTGGATGCTATCAAAAACGCAGAGCGTGTGTCTGATAGCACCCATAAAAGATAGTTACAAGAAGAGAAAATAATAAGAATTATCATACACAAATTGGAAACATTTGTCAAATAATACACATGTGGTTTGAGCCCCGGGCCAGGCGGTTTACGTCTCCTTGTTTCTTTGGGCAAGAAACTTTACTCTAATTGCTCCGTGGTTCGGATAGTCACGTAAAGCAGTTGGTCTCCTGTGCGAATGCTTCTTCTTGGGGCGCTGCATACAGTGTATACCTGGTGAGTCTATAAAGTCTTTCATATCAAGATTAATTCCATTTTATTTAAGCAAGAATTTAAGGCTGCTTCAAGGTCTACACATGTCAATCAAAGACTCATCAGAAATGCATAAATATTGTGTTCAAAAAAGAATAACCTCGGCATATAAATGTTTTCCTGCAAGTCATTCAGAGAGGTATATTTTTGCAGCCACGAATTTTGTGTTAATTGGGTGAAAAGCTTTATGAGTGCAATAATAGTTCATGGTTTGGTTTAAACCACTGTTTCTATAATTAAGTGTTAACTGGATTATTCTTCTATAGTTCCTGACTTACAAATTACATTTCACAATAGACTTTTCTTTAACAAATGGAATTGAACCAAAAACCAGAAAATTAACCCAAAAATATAATATATTTTCATCATACCATAAACATTGTTATTAGTCTAAAAAATATAGAAACGATAAAGCAGTAAATACTTGTATGGTTGTTCAAAAAAGGTAATATCATGTATAATTACTAGTGAATGTGTAAGCACCTCACTGGTTTGAAATTGAATCTAGATTGAAGTATTTTTGACAAATATCTAAACAATATTTTTGAAACTAAGACATTTGATCAGTTTGAAAATTAATCAATACTTGCAATAAAAGTATAAAAATCAAAAGATATAAAGGGAAAACGACTCAATAGGATAGATTTGCATTGACCTATATTTCTACAATTATATTTTTTGATTCTTAAAAAGTAAACGTTAAATGTTATGTAACTAAAACCATGAAAATTAACCCAGATTCACAGAGGTAATTTCAGTAAGTATTAACTGTTTTAATATCAAGAAACTTCTTTTGCAAACTGAAAGACAATATCTAACCAAGAAATGTTTTCTTCAAATTGATGACTTTATCCACAACGTATCAATTGAAATGATGATGAAATCGAGAAGAATGCTCCAGGCTTCATCACCATTGCATCCATTGTGCCAAAATTGTCTCTTCGTTAACACTATTCAGTGAGAAACAGATTCATTGTCTTAGAATGTTTAGATTCTGGGTGGATAATAAAACATAGAACTTGGATTAAAATGATAATTGAAGGGAAAAATCAATATATTTATCTGTACCTTTACATAACAATTTCAAATGTAAAATAAAAATGATGGTTTGGATATACCGGGTGTCCCAAAAATTGGTTACATGTAGAAAAATGATCGTTTGCAAAAAGTATAGCAGTTTGAAAATTCAAACTTAGCATGACTTATGATACATACCCCGATAAATGTTAGCAACATTTTAATATCACAGCATTATTATTTTTGGAGTTATCAACAAAGATAGATACCTATGTCAGAAACGTATTTTGTCAAAATTTAAACAAAATCGGTAGCATGTTCGCTTGATATAATTCTAAATCTTGTTCAATCCATCCCGTGTGAACTTGAAATGACAGACCCAAACTTAGGTTGTTGTATACCATAGTATAGTGTAGGTTTTTTTCCCCTTCCCATTGATATAAAAATTATGAATATTCGACAAGTTGTTACGTAATTATGACTTCATAAATACTACAGATCTGAAAATTATGACGAAATCTGATTTTAGGCAAAAATGGCCACCGATTCAAAATTTTGCTATTTCTGCTATTTTCAAATGTCGATCGGACTTTTGCTACTAAATAAAGAAAATTATAATTTAAACATGTCCAGTAAGATTAAGATTAAGATCATTTTTTTTCAAAGTTTACACAAGTTTGCATGCGTATTTTTCAACTTTTGCGACACAATTTGATTGACAGGTTCAATATAAATACAACTCATTCTGGAATGCATGGAATGCAGGTATCCCTAATTTGCATAATAAATATACTGAAAGAGAGTTAAATTATTATTCATTTTAAGATTGTTCCAAATTTGGTTTAATATAAAGTATGATTTTACACGATCATTTAGGAAAATAGATTGCACATTTTAATATCACAAAACATGTATGTAATTTGTTGAATTGTGAATAAATTCGTTTCTGATATAGGAACTGTTTGATATAGGTAATCTACCTTTGTTGATAACTCAAAAATTTAATAACGCAGTGAAATTAAAATTTTACGAGTATCTAGAAAAGAGATGTAATCTAATTCATGCAAAGTTTCGTTTCTCCAATTAGTATAGTTCTAGCACACAGTCATTTTTTGCATGTAACCATTTTTGGGACACATGGTACATGAATTTACTGATATAAAACATATTGTAACATGACACAAAACTTGCTACAAAAAGTAAACCTACCTTGAAGGAATCAATACACCAAATACATCTCCATTGACTATACATACAAAATGGCCTGTCTTCAAACGCCATTTTCTCGGCTTAAACTCGACTGGTTGACTCAAGGTTGGTCTCGATTGAAAGATAATGAGTGTATCTCTTCAATAAAATGGACCAAAATATATGGTCAAGGCAAAATTTTCGAGATACAGCGCTTCAAAATCACGCTTCATGATGTACGCACCCATGCCCTATTGAAAATAGTGCAATCTTACAAGAAACACTGTGTTCTCTAAAACACATAAAAATTCTACAAAAATGGCACAAACAAAATTTTGTCATCATGAATGATTTAATAACAGTCTAATTGGCAGGATTAACAGCAAAATTTGGGCTAAAATACTTATTTTATACATATTCTGGAATTAAGTTTAGGCAACAAGGGTCACTTTCTGCCTGCCAACAGGCATTCTCAACCTAGCAGCCGACGCTATTCATTTTATTTTCTGAAGTGGTATCTGAAGAATTAGGAGCAAATCAAGTACATGTACAAAGGCTTCTTCCAGGGCAAGTATTTGGATCAATAATGCATTTTCTTGTAAATTCCACTAAGACAAGCTATTTTAATTTACACTGATAGATTGTTTTGACTTTACCGACAAAAAAGCAGCAAGGGGAGGACACATCCATGTCAATCTGTATCCATAACACAGTTGATCGGAAATTGTGATTTATGTATCATTTGGTTCAGAATACTTCATTACCTATTCGATTGTAGATTATTCTTGGACTCTGTTTGTTGAAATAGTAATATATAGATTTTCAGAGTCTTCATTTTGCAGCGACGTAGCTTGCGAGGTTCTCTCAACCTCTTCATTCAGCGTAGGCCATCTATGACGTTCTGCTGTCACATGACCGCCCTAGCGGGTATTCATGTGACTTCACAACTACGCTGAATTAAGAGGTTGGGAGAACCTCGCAAGCTACGTCGCTGCAAAATGAAGATCTCTGAAAAGGTATCTATACATTACTACTTCATTACCTGTTATTTTCAAGTTTCCCCCTCCCCATGCAATAACCTTGATGATAAACTGCAATAGTAGACATTGACAACCTCATTCAGGTCAGTAATTTGCTCACCGTGGTATGAATAAGAGCCATTAAGTTCTGACCTACAAAATTTGTATGCAATCTATGGTTCATATGAATGTATAGGGTGGTTCAGAAATATTTTGAATATATCTAGTACTCGTAAGGTAAAATGGTACATTCAGGAAATCCATCCGAATCAAACTGGATTAGCTGAAGAGACCTCAGCCCAATTTTCTTAGACTTTTTATCAAACGTTTTGAAATTTGGATAACAAATATTTCTCTTTTTTTTTCTCAGAACTCATCATGAAATCTGTTGTTAATATATGTATTGATTGTTCAGCTTTAAGTATTTTGAAGCAGTCCAAGTCATTAATATCTTACATGAAGGTAAGACCACATTTTATGGCTGAAATATGTTCTATTTTAGAGACGAAATTGTGGAATGTGATTTATTATGACAACCATAAAATTATTTATACATTAAAGTATAGGGAACTGTAACATATAAAAATGCTCATAAAACATAACAATTGGATGAATTCATGTGGAATTTGATATTAAAACCTCTTTAGTGGTAATTTCTCATGAAAACCAAGAACTGAAAAAATGGAAAAAGTCCCTTCTAAGATAATGAAAATCTTACAACTTAAAAATTATTTGTTCCCCTACCTATCGGAACAAAATCTCAGATATTATTGTGTGTCACTCAGTATAAGTATTCATCAAACACTTATACTTGTTTTTGAAACCTTGCAAACCAATTATGCAAAGACGCCTATACGGGTATTCTGCTTACAAAATGAGATGTGAAATGATATTCAGGAATACAGAACCTTTGTTTTTATTACATTCGAAGAGCAATTGTATTTGACAGGCTGAATATTACATACATGCGTATCTGTTACTACAGATTACTGTGGATGAGAAATTCATGAGATCAATACTGAGCCCTTGCAAACCAAGTATTTATATTGGCAAATTTAGTTTTAAGGGCAATAAATACAAATATACATATTTCATATTGTATCGAATCTAATAATCAATATATTCAGACAAAAAAAAAATGAATCAAACATAATGAAAAGAAAGTTTGAGACATAAAACGCAAGGTGTTACTGCACCACGGCATTATTGCAGGGCAAAGTAATCATGTACAGATTGAAAAACGTAGGCAAGATATTCACTGGATATACACAGAAGCATCTTTGAAAACAGGAAAGCTTCGATAAACTCATCCCTAGACATAGTAAGTGCATATGAAAAACACAATTGCATTTAGGCACGAGTAAACTCAATTTTCTTTCAATCCTGCCTGGGCCATAGCATATGTAAATACCGTACTATTGAAAAGTCCCTATAAAAGTACAACTACATTTGCTAAATAGCTTTCTTAGTTCTATAGATTAATTTAGGATGATTTCAGACATAATTTTATCTTTTTTTTTCGATTTCAGACATAATTTTATCTTTTTTTTTCGATTTCATTTCATAATCATTACACATCATAAAGAATTAGAAAGCAAATGTTGCTAAATATCTGTCTTAGATCTATAAATTAACAATCCTGTTTAATTCTTGTCGGCATTGCAGCTGAGCGTTTGACTTTATAAATCACGTTGCATTTGTGTATAGAAATTGCAACCTTTTAGACTTTTATCATGTTTAAATGATTATTATTTTGATCTATTTCATCAGTTTTGCCCACTGATGGCTTTTAATCTTTGTGTACTGTACTTTTTATCATTGATACTCTTGTTTTTAATTTATGGTATTTGTTCTTATTGATTATTATGTATTTTTGTGTTTGCTTATGTAGTTTTTTGTATCTTTGTAAAGGGCCCAGAGGCTTTTCCTAGCGTTGGGCGAAAAAACAGGGATTTTATTATTATTAACTTTGGATGGTTTCAGACCTATTGGAATAACAGTGATCATTTTGCTTATTTTCCTTCAATTTTCTGTCAATTTCGATTCAAAATCATTTAAACATCTGATTTCTTATATCTCAAATATGTGAAACTACAAAACCTAAAGTTATTCAGTAAAGCCAAATACTTCCATAATATAACCATTGATTTGATTAATGATGTATGATGTTATTACTAAAAGAAACCCAGATGCTTGTCATTAATGAATGTTCAGTCATCCATTTGGAAAGCGCTACATTTATATATAACGATAACTTTAGGCAGGCAATAAAATATCAAACATCAACTTCAAGAGCAGAGAAAAAAGTTATATCAGAAGCTATTTTCTGCTATATCTAGAGGAAAAGGGTGTAATCTTTCATTTCATATTATCTCGTATGTTGGTTGAAATCTACTTCTTTAGTATTATAGCTGTACGGTTGAATTGTTAACATCAGACATTAATGAAGTACTCAAGTAGATGAGTATGTCTTGAAGGTTTTTTTTATTTCTATCTTGTTTAAGTGGCTGTTTGAATTCAGACAACAAGATTATCTACATTTGATAAAAAAATGAAAATGTAGTTATGATTAAATTTTAGATGAAATTGAATCTTTTGAGGGTTTGCTGTTGCAAGATCCTGTAACATCATATACACCAAAGAGTATTTGTAACATTAAAATTAGGAAGGCCTATTTCAAACAAATACATCAACATTATTTGAAATTTATCAAAACCACTACAGTCATAAAGATAAAAAAAATAGCTAAGGAAGAAAGAGAGAATCATTTTAACCGAAGGCAAAGGATAACCCGACAAAGCCTCCAATAAAACTTGCGAAAAATGTGCAATTTATCGTGCTTATTTATTTTCCTATAGTAACACACTCAAGTATGACGTGTAACATAAGTTGAATGACTTCAACTTCAGAACTAGAGGGCAACTTATTCTTACTTTTGACTTCACTTATTCTTTTCAACTTAAAAAAACAGGACACATTCAATCACATGTGCTTTCTTTTCCATACAGCATAGGCACATTTTTTTGCAAGTGAACAATGTATACCGTAACATTCCAGCTATATTCCCAATGGCATTGGTTGAAAACACCTGACCATCCTGTGTATCCAATAACAGATGATGCGGTCTATTACATGCCGTATGCCATGCATCATTACTGGCGCGCATTTGCCACAAAGTCACTGCATGTAGACACCTAAAGCCATTCACAAGACTATTATCTCACATTCCTTTTCATGTACTGCATGTATTTTTACATAATTTTGTCATCAAATGCAGGAAGTAAGTGTCATAACTCAGATCACAATTACATAATTTGGAAAGGTTTTTAATAACTAAATAAATGTAATTGATTTCTTTTTGATTGATATTTTTTCATTATTTGACTTTCATTTCTTAATCAAAATACTCAAATTTTCATTTTATATATTCTGATACGTTATCGGGCATAACATTAACATAAGTAATTACATCATGTCAATGAAATTGTTGTGTACAATATAATTGATACCGTAACGATGATATTCTTTCAAAGAATGTGACTCTGCAACAGTTGAAGATCGTTAAAAACACATTGAGTAGTTTTATATAAATTAGAATTAAACTAGCTGTTATTTTTGAAATGAAAAAATCATCAATATTGATGTTAGCATTTGCCATTTCCAAAAGTAGTAATGTATTATTTAAAAATTATAGTATTGAGTATATATCTACTAACTACTGTGTACTACTGTAACCTTGCAATGATCCTGATGAACCTATTATTAAATCTATAAATCATGTTTATCTCAAATACTTTTGGTGTAAAAAGGTGGTTCCTTTCCGCCATATGATATCTTACAGTGTCCAGTACCTACTTTGTTGTTATAAATGTACTCGAAGTTGGTTGAAAAACATGGTATTTTCTTAATGTTGGCGAAAATGTGCGATTTTCTGCCTTAAACTGTCCATTTTTTAGTTTATTTTAGACCTAAATAACATCAAATTCAAATCTATCAACATCTTCAACATTAAATATAGATTAAAGAATACAAATCCATAACAAATGATATAGGAACATGTTTAAATTTGATGAAACTAACCCTAAACCTAGCCCTAACCCTAAACCTAACCCTAGCTTACCCTAGACACACAACTGCAAACCCTAACCCTAGCCCACTGTAGGCTAACCCTAGTCCCTAAATCTAACCCTAACCCTTACCCTAGCCTTCCCTAAATCTAACCCTAACCCTAACCCTAATCCTGACAACTAACCCTAGCCCAAACTCACAACTAACTCACAACCCTAACCTGTAACCCTAACCCTGAATATGCGCGAAAAGTGTACAAGTATAGGTTCAATTTTGCAGTATTTTGCACTGATTTTCCGAACTTTAAAGATCAATAACTTGACCAATGTTGATCTTTTGGGACTGGAACTTGGTATGTTATTAACAAATGATCCAAACATTCAAAAATAAACATAAAGAAATTCAAGGCTGTTCTAAGGCCGCACAACACTTAATCACTCCATGATTGGTGTAGGGGTGGATATTTCGGGTAAAAAACATAGGTCCACACGGCTTATTTTGCAATGATAGTAAAGCTGGTTACAAGTGACATGGTTTTGTGTTTATGAATATAAATGACTAGAATCTTGTGATCACTTATAGCACCCAAAACAACTGACATCCATCGGAAAATGTTGTATGAATTTGAAGGTTATTTGAAAGATAGAATTGAGTGCTACAACTTGATATTAACTGAAAATATTGTCACGCAAGTATGAAAAAGCTCGGACAACATAGGCTCCAATGCATTGGGTTTCAATGGAGAAGTTATTTAGTGGTGTGCACTCTTAATTCCATTCTATTTAAGCAAGAACTCTAAGGCTACTTCAAGTCGGGCACAAGTCAATTTAAGACTCATTAGATATGTATAAATATGCAGCGGTGGAAATACCTACATGATAGGCAACCCAAGGTTAGGCAACCCCGGGTTGACCATCCCTGGGCTGTCTTCCACTTAGGTTCCTATACGTAGAACATACTATACAATGTACACCCTGGGTAATCTTTACTCGCATAATTGACAACCTGGGGATGTTAATGTAGTTCATTAGCAGTCAGGGCCACTCGTTCAATTCAGCGTGTACGCTTGTTTGAGCGATCACGCTCAATACAGCGTTGCATTCACGCTCGATGAGGAGAGATGTCAAAACCACGCAATTTTGGTCAACGTTTCGCTTCACTACACAATGTCACTCAAAGCTACACTGAATATTTTTCGTTCCCTGTAAATGTCTCCTGATTTTTAAAGTTTTGACCGGGTCATAAAAAATTCACCGGGGAATTCATTTGTGGCAACGGCAAAAGCATGGTTGTACGCCGCAAGTACGCTATATTAAGCGTGGCCGCTGAATTGAGCGATTCCAACGTTACTGTCAATTCATTATATCATGGGCGATTAACGTAAGAGCAAAATGATTGATTAAGAGTTGCCTTAATTGCCATCAACAAAATTGTGCAAATTTTACAAAAAATTAATAATGGGGAAAAACCTTCTAAAATTTTTATTTTGTGTTAGTCGCACTTGTATCATACAATACTAAGATTTGACGAATGGCAGTAATGACATTTTGTTAAATAACTTTCGATGCCCACAGTTACTAAATTCGTCTGTATAGCCATTTCGACATTAATAGATAGATAGACTGCAGAATAAAGCACTCCGTCTCCTCAGAATTGAAGAACCTCTGAAAGCTGGCATTGTTCCACTGGAGCACAG
>JXSR01S048280.1:64285-83017 GCA_000969725.1 Ophiothrix spiculata
ATAAAAAACAAGAATATAACTCAACCAATTATACCGCTGTTTGATCACCCTTAAATAGTGTTCATTTATAGCCAAATGCACGTTATTGGGTGCGCTATTTATAATTAAATTTCCGAGTTCTAAGAATCTATGAGTCTTATTTTGATATTTGACAAGGTTAAGGTAAATGGGACCAAAATAAATTTCATTTATGTTAAATTCACATACTAAATATTAGCGCCACCAATAATGAAATCTCAAAATATACGCTGAAAATGATGTATTTTGAACTAAAATAAGCATTTTAAAAAAACAAACATGTGAAATTAAACTATGAAAACAAATTTGACAGGTCAACACCTAATTCCAGATATAATTGAAACACTTTTAAGGATCTGTCCAAATTTCAATAAATGAACACATCAAACAGCGGTATTTAGAGGCCACATTTGCAACAAAATATCCACTTTGAAAGTTGATCTAATTTATATTACATTGTTTAAAATACATCTTAACAAAACAAAACCCCACGCCAACTTAGTTCCAATTACATCAGTAAAGAAACACTGAAGGTAGAAATAAAGCTTAAACATTCATTTGCCAATATCTTTTTAAAAGCTTTCAATTAGGTAAAAATATCTTCCAAGGATAACACACTTAATGTTCAATCACATTCACAAGTAACTGTTCCATAATTCAACAACCAAAAACCTATATACATAGATTGTAGGTATTGATGTCAAACTTAAATGTTGGTGTCTAGTACAATCATGTAAAAATGAGATGAACCTTGAATAATATTGTGTGAATTGCTATCGGAAAATGAATGAAAATTGACAAGATGGGCCTGTAAATAGCCTACCCCTATACACTTAAATACAGAATACAAACATCACATGGCAAGGACGGACACAAAATCGCAAAACAAAATGGAGGAAACTGTAAAATTAAAATACAAAATCAGTATTAAGTTGTAATTTTGGATAAGGGATTTTTTCAATGTACAGCGAAAATGCTTGACAGTATTGGATTGTTTCAATATTTTTGGAAGCGAGTTCCAAAGAATGGGGTCATTGGAGCAAACTCCATGGTCAGCAAAATTGTTGTTGTTAATAGTTGTGCTTTTTTAAGGTCATTGACATGTCGTGTTGAATAGTCATGAACATCAGAGCGTGTTTTGAAGTAATCCTTTAAAAGCTACAGGAAGCTCACCAATCGAAAATGTGTACATAAACGTTCCAATGTATACTAATCGTTAATTGTGAGAAGATTACTGTTGGCAAATAATGGTCCAGTGTGACTTCAGTAATGACTCTTAGAAATATACAAAGAAGTATTCATGTGTACAAAATTGAATGTTCTTAAGACATCAATGATGGTTGCATGAGCTTAAAAGTCCACATCACATCACATGATTGCATCTGGGCTTAAATATTTTCTCACATTTATGCCCTTGAATGAACCAGATAAATTATATAGACATCTTGTTAAGTACTAGAGCTCTTACCATGTGTAGCATTATGGTACAGGCAATATAAATGTGTAAAGCATAAAATAATAACTTTTACAGGCCTCCCTGTCACCTTTATAATGAAGAAAACCATGAGAAGTACAGCTGTGATGGACCAATAATAGCATCTGAGGATGAACTCATTAAAAACTACATGTTAAAGGTATTACATATTTCATTTGCTGCTTAAATTTTGAGGATCATCGTTAGACAGAGACAAACAAACAGCTGTTTGTTGATAATACCCAAGATAGCACATATAGCACTTGTTCATTATAAAATCTATATTAGTAGAGAAACCATTTCATGTTAGATTTATGTACATGTGCTAAGCAATGATAGCTCTCTGGCAAAACATGAGCATAACATGAAGCAAAAACACATTAAATGTGACATAGGGATACAGAGGAAGCGGTCCCGTCCAGGCATGCTTTAACTTTCAAAATCAATAAATCACTTGAATAAAATATGCCAGTTGCCACTACAAAGAATGATATAGGAAACACTATCTGTACAATAATATACTCAAGTTTGAAAGACTGATATGCAATAACCTCAAGTCATGTCTTGGTAAACAAGAGAATTCTTTAGAACATTGCGGCAATATGTACCTCAAACATAATGCTCCTGTAAGCGTTTGACATGATTTAAGTACAAAGTTCCTTGTATGATGACTCCTAAGACAATGATAATCATCTTACTTTCATTCCTTAGCATTGCAAAAGCAAATGAAACCAAAAATTCCTAAAGGTAATCCCAATGACTGAGAGCAACATTGTTATATTAATTTGCTAAGGTAACTGTTTTGTTAGGAACCCTTTTCAATAAAAACAACCGAAGAACCACCCTTTCTGCATGATATTAGCAATCTGCCTTGATTAAGAAATACAAAGCAATTAACCTTTTAGTGCAAATGGCAAGGTGTTGACATCACACTGAATTCTCTAGGGTATCTAGCAATAGGCTGAGGATTTGTTGAATAGGACAATTAGCCTGTTCAAGTTTGTCGTCAGTTATCTCATTTGATGATCTCATTAAATGACAAAAGAAGTATCGAATTAATTTTACCGCACAAAAGAGGCCTGTCAATCAAAGTATAGGATAGGCTATTGTCTTCGACGAAAAACATAACGCCTAGAGTTTTTTAGTTGTGCTTTTTATCGTGTAAACACAAAGGGGTTGTTAAGAATTGTAATTTCTCAAGTGGGGATTATCTATACTTATTGGCTCCAGTGAATAGAATAAGTAAAGCCGAAAACATACTCGGCCTCCAAACACAATTTTCGCTACCAAACATTTGGTCGTGACGTCAAAATGACGAGTGACTCAAAACAAAATAACTTCAACACCGAGTTGAGACCAAATAAAATTTCGCGCTAGATTGCACATGCTATTGAATTGCCATATACATTGGACCAAATGTTTGCTACCCGTTCATACTTTAAGTTCGATGGCAAATATTTGGTGATGTCACGACCAAATGTTTGGTAGGAAAAATTTTGTTTGGAGGCCGAGTATGATTTCGCCTTTATGGGTTAACAAAATATTTTACTACGGATTACAAAATGCATTGTTATGCACGGACAGAACATTTGAGCTAGCTAATTGTCTTAATTCCAATCAGTGACATGCTTTTGGTAATAAACCTGTTTGCATGCAGTTTTATCTTACGTAGCACAAATCATGTAGTGCAGTAGAGATTCATCATAGACATGGATTTTCAGCTGTGTGAAATTTCATTTCAAGGCTTTCGGAGGAGTAAGCTTCTTTGATTGCAGCGTTGGGAATGGTGAAGAGAAGACATGGTGTGCTTCATATCATGCATGGCTTCCCATAAGATTGTTTACAGTAAGTCAACTAATTCTCATTTACTGATCTAACTTATTTCTTTCAACCAAACAAAACAAATAGATATATTCATCACATAGGTACATTTTCTCTGCAATTGAACCAATGTATAAAATTCTTATACCTTCACCTCAGATCACATTTATTCCCCTTGGCTATAGTAACAGATGATGTGGTTTATTACTGTCTGCATGCTATGCATCATAAGTGACACACATTGGCCAATTTTAAAATTGGAAATTACTATGTTAATTATCTCGCTTTGTTCATTTGCATAATAATTCATTGTAATATCAAATATGCGCACAACAATAAACAGGGGAAACACACACAAAATAAAACAGAGGAATCTACCATTAATTTTAAAACGTGATTCCAATATCAGCGATACAGCAAGAGCCTTTGGCTTACGTTTCACCAAAGGATGTCATATCATCTAACATACAGTACATTTTATGCACCTCGGCGTAACCCTGTATAAAAGGATATGGTACCACAAGGAATGCGTTGGTCGATGTAATGAAATTTGTCACTAGTGTGTAAAAAATACAGAAAATACATAGTGTTAGACACAAGAATATTTGAGATGTTATGCCGATGGGTAGGGAAACTAATGTATCTTTGTTTTATGTTGTATTTTAAGATTACACATTAAAATGCAATGCTCGTTTGAAATAATACCACCAAGCTTAAAGAATACACTTTGTATATTTAGTCTAATAATTTCATTTGCACAAAAAGTCATGTTGTGTTTTCAACTTTACGCTAGCCTGGGTAGGGAAACTAAAGTACACTCTTAAAAGGCCGGGATCAAATATACGAGTAGTTTTCCGGATCATTTTATTTTGATCCATTAAGGATCACTTTTGATCCAACGTGGATCGTTTTGATCCTTTTTCGGATCAATATATACAAAAGGATCAAATTCACAAGGACCATTTTTGATCCGGTTTAAGGATCATTTTATTTTGATCCTTTTTGATTACAATATCAAAGTTTTGATCCGTATTTCTGGATTACTTTGATACGGAAAGGATGAGCTCATATTTGATACTGCGTTTGGATCCAACGTATCTTTTGTTTCATATTTGAGTACAACCCAATATCCACTACACAGCGGGGAATGTATACAATGGTGTAACATATATAAATACGTTGATATCATCACACAGTCCGGCGTGGTCGAGTGGTTAGAGTGTAGGTCTCGTAATTACCAGCAGGTATGAGTGCGGCGTGGGTTCAAACCCTGCTAGCGTCACTTCAGTGTGATGTTTTAGGCAGATCTTTTTTATAAGAAATATTTGATCCTTTTTTCGGATCAAGAATTGTGATCCTTATTTTTGGATCACTGTGATCCTTAAAGGGTAAGCTCATATTTGATACCTAAAAAGGATCAAAATTGATCCTTTGTGTCTCATATTTGATCCTTCCTTTCTAAGAGTGTATCTTAGTTTTATGTTGTATTTACACTTCAAATATTACACATTAAAATGCAATACTCGTTTGAAATAATACCACAAATCTTAAAGAATACACTTTGTATATTTAGTCTAATCTTTTCTTTTGCAAAAAAGTCATGTTGTGTTTTCAACTTTATGCTAGCCATCAATTTACTTTATTACATAGAGGGCTTCTCTGAAGATGCGTCTGCCTTTCTGATTGAATGTGCACTTGATGTTCACACTACAATCTTACAGCCAACAGGAAGCTGTAACATGGTAATAAATACAGCCCATTCGTTTGAGCTATGAGATGGAGTAGATATAATTCCTTTTTTGAGAAGCACTTAATCAGTCAAGGGGTTATGACATTTCAAAAATACTTACTCCTATTTTAAAATGCTTCTTCTCTTTTAAGCACTTTAAAATCTGTAACGCATAAATACACACAGTTATGTACAGTTTATGCAAAGTTGGTACATTGTGGTTGCAGCATTCCATGATAAATGACTTGCACTTAATCTACAATTTTACCTGGTAAGATGCTCATTTATAACACGCTTTCAAGTTTAATGTTTACTCCATGTTTTAATGGTAACTGGTAATAGTTAATGTGCTGTCACTGTATGCTTAATGTAATGTATCTTGATGTGTTTTGTTCGTTAACAAGAAAACGGTGGTGAGCTATGTCATGTGGATGTGAAATGTGATATATATGTTCATGATGTTGTAGTTGACATACCATAAGATCTTTTTGTACCGTTTCACAGAAGTAGTTGCTCATGTAATGTATATATTGTGTGACTGGTCAATTTGAGATAGGAAAACCATAATAATATAATGTGTAAAAGTATATGATGAGAATACAGATTTTAAAGTGTTTTTTTTTAAACGGACTATTAAATACTTAAAAGTATTTAATACTCCGTTTATCGCATTGAAAACAAAGAGTGATCAATTTATTGCACCGAAGTCATGGAGAGTAAATGATAGGTTCACCTTTCTTGAATTGACGAATGTAATTAACATTTTATACCTTATAGGTTTAGGTATGTTAATTAAAGATAAAAACGGGATTGGAGAAAGATTTAGTTACAAAAGGTTACTATAAGCAGTTTAAAAATATAGGCCCGTATTCCAGAAAGATGTTTAGCTAGACCATTGTTTAACTGACCATCAACTGTCCAGGAATGATATTCATCATTGTAGGTTTCAAGCAGAACAGTTAAATGAGTCGTTCTGTTGACGAGAGATAAAACCTTGATTTAGCTAAACACCTTTCTGGAATACGGGCCATAATGTTTAACAATGTTGCATTGAAAACGTATATAGACTTATTTTAGGTTTATGGTCATTTGATTAACATTTATGAAATTTTATAAATAATAATTTTAGAAAATAAAATGAAAAACAAAAACCTGATGAATTATTTATCAAGAAGACGAAACATTATGCTTGGCAAAACCAGTGAATTAGTTAGACGAATACGTCCAAAGTGAAAGATGAAGTTTCATGCGAATTTAAAAAGTAATTTCAATGGTTTTGCCAATCATAATGTTTCATCGTCTTATTATTTTACCCAAACCTAATGAATATATTTAACGAATTGATTATTAATTATTATTTTATTATTAAATAATGTTATGAATATATAAATAGCTGTTATATATAGAAAAGCAGACTCAAATATGAAATTGCAACAAACACCAAGGGACCGGTGGGATTTCACTGTTATCCTCCTCAAGTTGCAGACACTATAGTGTTACTTTAAGGATCAGTAATTTACTGTAACAAAATATTGTGTCCTATAGCTAGACCTCCATTATAAAAGACTGGATATGCAACAACCATGACCAAAAATAAAATGTTTCATTCAAAATTCTGCATTGTGGATGCACATAATAATTAGGTTACAACCCTAAACACCGGGCTGAATCTTGCAGGATCATTATTGCGCAATAATTGTTATTCACTTGTGATGGGATGCGGAATGTGTAAGCTGTTTAAGATGAAAGCTACATTTACATCTATCAACCCACTTTAAAGTTGTTGTGTAAGATGATGCAATGTCAACGTGTGTTTGGTTGTCACATGTTTGGATAGGGGGTTCTTTTTTCTCTTTGTTTGATGACTTGATTGATTATTTGGATGATTATTGCAATGTTATCATGGGTTATATTTTGACAAATTTAGATCTTAAGCTACTCTGCAAGTTTGATCACTATTTCAAATTCAAACAATTAAGAGTAGGTGTGAAAATGTAGGAAATAAGCATGAATGTACATGGCACATTCATTAAACAATGACAAAGTAAATTCAACTCACTTACTTGAAGGCTCATTCCAGTGAAGACTAAACCTTTTTTTATTTCAAGCAAAAAATCAGCTTTTTTATTCGACCATATGAGCAGTTTTTTCAGTCATACGTTTGTTACTCGGTATGTGAAAAGTATTTTCTAATCAGACATTTTGAATTTTTTTTACCCGTGCATGAATGAGCACATGTTTTAATTCAAAAATGTCACAAACGTTACCAAAAAGTTACACCAAAATGTCACAAACGTTACCCGACGTTACCAAACAAAAAATTGCATTTAAAGAAATCCTGGCGATAGAATTTCCTACCACTTTAATGAACTATTTGTAAATATGTTACCAATCATCTGTGAAAAGCGCAATTAAGAATTCGCTAATATGTCAGATAAATTTTTACTTTGAAGTCATTTGGAGCACAAAAAAAAATGTCTGTGCGAGGTCACAAACGTTACCGAACGTTACATGAACTTTATTCAGTATCTTGGAAATCATTTTAATCTTTAAACAACTGCATGTCTTGATCCCACCAGTGAGCACCATTATCAACAACATACTCGTTGATATAATGTTTGTGCTAGGTTCTGTGGCCGTTTAAAAGTGAAATTTTCCAATTTTTCGGTCACAAACGTTACTTTGGAATCACCCTGAAGCTTTTTACCTATTGAAAATGACACTTCAGAAACATTTTTGCTACGTAACTCGGCAATTGATAATTAAATTAACATAAAGGTATACATTTTGTGACAACCCAACTAAATTTTGCTTAAGTGAAAGTGTTAACTATTTCACATTTAAGATCTAGAAACACATTTTTATCTTAACAAAACATCTCATTTTTGAAATATCTGTTACAATACAAAAAATTGAGAAATACATTCAAGAATCGTTGCCTTTTCATTTCTTTGCAACACCAAAATAAAGGAAAACATACAGACCAAAGCAAGATCCGCATCTGATAGGTTTGTGGCTTGCAAAACCTCATGATTGTTATGCATCCCCACTTCTTTGCATGAGATATGGGACATCAATTTCGACTGCTCCTCATCTGTGCATGACACAGGAGCCTCATCTTTACTCTAGGGCAACATTATAAATCCCCAATTTTCACCTGATCTAACATTCATCTGAAACATAAATTCAACCTAGCTTTGGTTTTTAGATTTAAAACTAGCAGCCCATTAAGGTCACCAGGTTGACATAATACTCTGACAAATTGGCACTTCAGATCTGATGTAACAAAGGGTTGTTGTCAATTTTAGACTCGGTAATGTTTGATCTTTATCAAGTATGAATTATTCGAACTTTTAAAATCATTTTGTCACATTTTGATTTATATCATCGAACAAACAAGATGCTGCAAAATCAGTAGAGTCTTGGATGTCTGCAAGTAATATCGGAGGACATTTCTCACACCAGATGCAGGACCGTCAAAACCAAAAATAGTCAAACATTAAGCAGAATATTTCATTGTATTTAAGAGTGGCACCTAAATACATGAGGAGAATGAAATGAGAATGTCAGAATTTACTTGTCTGCTTGCAAAAGAACACCCTGTACATCAAATTTACCGGATATTTCAGCAATTGTCACAAATAACAGGACATGATAAACTACTATATACCTAGACATGATCAAATCTTGAGATTTGTCTGGAGTAATTCATCAACAAAGAAATCACTTGAGTGGAATTAAACACTGAATAAATAACGATGAGAAGAATGCCACTTAAAACTACTTTAGAACTGTAAATCCTTGCAAATACCTCATAGTGTTGGCTCCGCAATTTCATTCATTGTCACCTAATTCACTTCAAGTTGCGTACCAATACAATCTCTGCAGAGATTTGCAGTTCAGATATCTATTGATTACATTTTTCCATCATGTTGTTCAGGTACCTAGCAATTAAGTCAGGAAAACTATTATATCGAGTTAGGTTCTTTCAGGGTACTGTTTGAAGTTGTAAATTGAATGATAGGTTAAGAGTAACTATCAAATGCTTAATGTCAATGCAAGACCAACTAACATGATAAAATTGGAAAGCTAGAGAGTCAAGATATTCACTCACTACTCATATAACTTTCTGTAAACAATCCTATGGGAAGCAATGCATGATGGGAAGCACACCATGTCATCTCTTCACCATTCCCACCGCTGCAATCAAAAAATCTTACTCCTCCAAAAGCCTTATAAAGAAATTTCACACAGGCTGCAAATCCATGTCTATGATGCATCTCTACTGCACTACATGATTGGTGCTACGTAAAACAAAACCGCATGCTTACAGGTGTATTACCAAAAGTATGTCACTGATTGGAATTAAGACAATACCCTATTTAACAAATCCTCAGCCTAGATACCCTACAGAATTCAGTGTATTGTCAACATTACCTTTTATGGATTTTTGGTTTTATTTGCTTTCGCAATGTTAAACAATGAAAGTAAGATGATTTTCATTGTCTTAGGAGTTTTCATTATACACGTAAGTTTGCACTTAAATCATGCCAAACATTTACAGGAGCGTAAGGTTTGAGGTACATATTGCCGCAATGTTGTAAACAACGTTCTTGTTTACCAAGACATGACTTGAGGTTATTGCATATCAGTCTTTCAAACATGAGTATATTAGTGTACAGATAGTGTTTCCTATATTATTTTTTGTAGTGGCAACAGGCATATTTTATTCAAGTGATTTATTTATTTTGAAAACTTAAGCATGCCTGGAAGGGAATGCTTCCTCTGTATCCTTATTTCACGTTTAATGTGTTTTTGCCTCATGTTATGCTCATGTTTAATCAGAGAGCTATCATTGCTTACCACACATAATCTAACATGAAATGGTTTCTTTAGTGATTTAGATTTTATAATGAACAAGTGCTACAGGTCCATTTGCTATCTAGGGTATTATCACCAATCAGCTGTTTGTTTTTCTCTGTCTAAAGATGATCCTCAAAATGTAAGCAGCAAATGAAATACGTAATACCTTTAACCTGTAGTATTTAATGAATTCACCCTCAGTTGTCATTATTGCTCCATCACAGCTGCACATCTCATAGTTTTCTTCCTTATAAAGGTGACAGGGAGGCCTGTAAAAGTTTTGTATTTTTATGTTTTAAACATCATTATTGCCAGTGCCATTATGCTACACACTGTAAGAGCTATAGTACTTAACAAAATGTCTGTATAATTTATCGGGTTTATTTAAGGGTATAAATGTGAGAAAATATTTAACCCAGATGAAATCATGTGATGTGACGTGGACTTTTTTAAGCTCCTACAACCATCATTGATGTCTTAAGAACAATCACTTTTGTGTATTTTGTATACATGTACACTTCTATGTATATTTCTAAGAGTCATTACCGATGTCACACTGGACCATTATTTGCCAACAGTAATCGTCTCACCATTAACGATTTTGTATACATTGGAATTTGGAGTGTTTATGTACAAATTGTCGATTGGCGAGCTTCCTGTAGCTTTTAAGGAATACTTCACAAAACGCTTTGATGTTCATGACTATTCAACACGACATGTCAATGACCTTAACACAACTAACAACAAAAAAAAATTGCTGACCATGGAGTTTGCTCCAATGGCCCCATTCTTTGGAACTCGCTTCCAAAAAATTAAAACCATCCAAAACTGTCAAGCATTTTCGCTGTACAATGAAAAAAATCCCTTATTCAAAATTACAACTAGATACTGATACAGTATTTTTTTTTTAATTTTACAGTTTCCTCCTTTTTGTTTGGCGATTTTTGTGCCCGTCCTGGTCATGTCATGTTTGTACAGTGTATATAAGTGTATAGGGGTAGGCTATTTACAGGCCCATCTTGCCACTTTGCATTCATTTTCCGATAGCAATTCACACAATATTATTCAAGATTAATCTCATTTTGATATGATTGTACTAGACACAACATTAATTTTATGTTTTACATCAATACCTATTATCTAGATTTTTGGTTGTTAAATTATTAAATGGACCAGTTACTTGTGAATGTGATTGAACATTAAGGCCCGTATTCCAGAAAGGTGTTTAGCTAAATCAAGGTTTATTTTCTTTTCAACAACACGACTCATTGAACTGTTCTGCTTGAAAGCTGCAATGATGCGTATCATTCCTGTACAGTTGATGCTCAGTTAAACAATGGTTTAGCTAAACATCTTTCTGGAATAGTATACGGGCCAATGTGTCTTATCCTTGGAAAATATTTTTTACCTAATTGAAAGCTTTTAAAGATATTGGCAAATGAATGTTTGCGCTTTATTTCTACCGTGAGTGTTTCTTTACTGATGAATAATGTAATTGGAACAAAGTGGCGTATGGTTTTGTTTTGTTAAGATGTATTTTTAACAATGTAATATAAATGACGATCAAATGGATGTGAAAATGAAACAAACCTTCAAAGTGGATATCTGGTTGTAAATTCGGCCTCTAATATCACCGCTGTTTAATGTGTTCATTTATTGAAATTTTGACAAAAAAATGCACTGTTACAAGAATTGCAGGTCCTTAAAAGGCTCATTCTCCGATAAACCGTGCAACTTTGGTTAGAGAAATGTTGAAATTTCGACTTCTAACAACTCAAGAAAAACATACAAAATCATAAACTCTTATGGCTTCTGAAGAAGAAAAAGTGCATGGGATTTGTTTTAAAAATACTTGATTTTTAACCATTGTATTCCCTATACCTAATGTTCGTATCTGTTGGTTCGTATCTGTTGGAATCTTTTTTTAAATATTCATTATTGAGAAAATTAGTTTTCTTACAAACTTGATCTTTACACTAAATTAGAAGCTCTACACATACTACACTGTGGTGTATTATTTCGCTCATAGTGTACCGCGTTTTGCGAAAAGGCGACACAATGTGTGGTTCGTATCTGTTGCGACGTGACAGTCACATAGGTTTTTTTTGATATTAATATCCTTGTAAATCATTACTGTAAATATATAATTCTATATAACATATATGTTATTCAAGACTGAAGTTTACTTGATAAATCTAATGCGGAATCATCCATCAACATATTGATTTTCACACTTTGTTATCGATTTTAGAATTTGGTTCGTATCTGTTTGCAATATTGGCGACATGATTTAAAAAGCTATTATGTCATATTAAATACTTAATATAATTAAACTTTATATGTCATTACTAATACCTATTACGGGCTATTAAAAAATATGCATTGCGTTTGAAATGCCCGAATATTTTAGGAACGGGGCCACATAAAACGTAAAAAGTATGGCTGGCGACATGGGAAAAAGTAACGATTTTGCATTTTCAGATTAATCGTTATCTACTTTCCTGGCATGCTAAAATGTTTAGCTTCACACATGTTACTAATGTGAGTTTAATGTATTAACTAGATCACTCAAATTATTTGTAATAGGCTTAACAACGCTAAACTAGTTAAACACGAACATGAGCGACACCAAAACGGCAAAGTTGCACGCTTTATCTGAGAATGAGCCAAAAGTGTTTCAATTATATCTGGAATTAGGTGTTGACCTGTCAAATTTGTTTTCATAGTTGAATGTCACATTTGTTTTCTAAAATGCTTATTTTAGTTCAAAATACATCATTTTCAGCCTATATTTTGAGATTTCATTATTGGTAGCGATTATATTTAGTATGTGAATTTAACATAAATGAAATGTATTTTGGTCCCATTTACCTTACTTAACCTTGTCAATTGTCAAAACTATGGCTAATAGATTCTTAAAACTCGGAAACTTAACTTATATAAATAGCGCACCCAATATCGTGCATTTGGCTGTAAATGAACACTTTTTAAGGGTGATCAAACAGCAGTTAAGTTGAGTTATATTCTTGGTTTATTTTTTAATGATAATGCAGTTTAGTGGTTCATCCTAAGTCTAGAAACATAACTTTATGACACCTGCAACATACCATTTTTAAATTTAAGAGATTGTTTTTCCTAATAATCATCATTTGTATTATCTGGTTTATTCATTGTTTTTGTAAGAATGTCTATTGAAGTTCCATTATCTGGTCTTTAAAGAAAGCATATACAAATGTTGGCGAAATGTTTTTCCATTCATTCTATACATTCAGTAAAAATTTGAACATTCAATGCTCGGGGATCAAAATGTACCATATAGTCAGAATACCGCAAGTTTAAAACCCTTTTCATTGTTTTAAGTAATAAATATATGAGTTAATTATAATAGGTTTAAATCATAAAGAAGGTTTTACACACATTTCCCCGTAACAGTTGTAATCTGTAAATTGCAAGATACAGTTTCTGTTAAAGTAAAAGCAAAACTTCTTATAGTACCCTACAGAAACTAAGTTTATAAATAAACTTAAGGCTACAGTCCCTAAATGGGTCCCGCTCGGCTAAACGTCATCTTTACTGCAAGTTTTTACCTACTTACACATATCAGAATATCACAATTTTTGGCGTACATACGGAATAGAGTCTATAATTTATATATACATGAATCTTTAATAGTGATTTCAAAATGACGTCAATAGACTTCTTTGAAAAGTTGACGCCTTTTTCGTCGAAACCTCAACATTTCATGTTCGAACCATTCTATGTTTTTCAAATTTTGACAGATTGTAGGCTTGGTACTTCCTATTGAATTACAAATAATATCTTATAAATATGTGGTGTTGATTTCGAATGATAATGTAACAAACCCGCGTTGTTTTGCCTGAAAAACTGGACGTGAATTACGACTCTGAGATTGGCCTGTTTGAGCTGTGAATTGTCTATTTTTAGTATCTACATTATCTACATTTTGTCCGATATACGCATTTGCTATTATATGTACAAATTGAGCTTTCTATTGAGGCAAAAATCACAATTTTTTATGTAAACAAAAGAAAAATACGACATTCTTATGTTTATGTTTCAGATTTTAGTTCACGATCTCAACACTGCCTTGATAGCTCAGCGGTAGATCCCTCGCTTCGTAATGTATGACTAAACCCTGCCATAATCCATAGTTCGAGTCCCCGCAAATGCAGTGGAAACTATTTATCTTATATTTCATTGTGCAAATGTCAGGAGAAATGCACATTTTTAATAACATTTTATAATCTTTAGCATTTAAGGGTCTTTTGCAAAGAATTGTAGTTGTGGTGTGAAGTTTATAACAGGAATAAACATGGCAACTTTGAGAACTATCATTTGAAATCATTCTCTTCTGGAATTAATGCCAGAATGGATTGACTTTATAATGGATTCATTACAATGAAATTCCAGACTTCAAGTCTGTAAGATAAATCCATACATCACTATTTTGCAAGAAACTGAATATCTTATTGATGAAAAATTACATTTCAAATATGCATGAATAAATATAAATGTAGTTGAACTTATGGGGATTACCCCATTCAGACTCCCCAGATATAATTGAACTTAAATGAAGTGGAAAATACTCACTTTCATTTTTATGAAGCAGATTTATCCCCTTGAAATTATTATTCAATACATCCATTTGTTTGAATCTAAAATTGATATGAGCGTGGTATTTAATTGCACAACATGAAGAAATTGATTGCTTAGCTGTTTAAGAATATGCCCTATCGGGCTTTGACTTTTTGATGCTTATAACTATGCCTGCGTGTGAAGGATGAATTTGTAGTGGTATATAAAGTGAGCATCAATTCCCTTTACCATTGTTTACCACCCACCTACATTCCATTCTCCATGTCATGGTATGCTATATACCTGTGTGGGTGGTAGACTTAAGACTCGGTGCAGATGTTTAATACAATCTTGACAAATCCAACGGTTTTGTCAGGGCATTATTTTAAGTACCTTAACTCTGATATTTAACTCTCAGAATATTACTGCAATGTTTGGAGTAATGGATGTTTGGAATAAATTATTCCATTATGGAAGCAAAGAAGGTGGGTATCACAAGATGCTTAGTGAAAATACAACTAAAGATAAACGACTTAGGAAGGATGTCGACTTGTTTTGGATTAACGGACATGTGGATACAGTTGCAACAAAATATTGTTTTATAACTAAGTACCTTGCTACAATATTCGCAATAAAATTTAGAGTATTTTAACTAACAAATGGAAAGTTAGTTTCGCATATTGTAAATCTAATCAATTGAGGCTGAACAATCTTCTCGTAAATTAATAAAAATACAGAGTTCTGGGTCACAGAATGAAATTCTAAACTCTTGACTAAATGTTTTAAGCTACTTTAATAATAACATCTTTTGAATAAGCGAAAACATTTACAAATTCTTTATTTGCAGCATAATTAAGATTTAATACAAGGCGATTTTAACTGGTGATCCAAGATCTCTTTTTGAAAAACAAAACAAGATGAAAATGTACCAAAGATATGCTTATTTTAAGTAGGTGGTGTAAAATTATTTCTGCCCAACTAGCGAACATTTTGATCATATGTCTCATAAGAATTGATTGTGACAATGCCTTTCTATCACTTTTTCGCTGACCCTGAATAGATGTTTGTGGACCTTTATAAGTGTCATTTGCTTTCGTTAAACATTACCATGTGTAAAATAAAAGTGACTGAACTCCAGGTCTTCCCCTCCACGAAGTTTGATACACCTCTTGGACCTTGTCTCCGCATGATAATGAAATAATTTATTTAAATGAAGGTTTTTGTTTTAGTTCTGTACATCCAATTTACTGCCTATTTCAGCAGATGTTACAAATAATAGCATATGATAAAACTGCTATGTATTACACCACGTCATCAAATCTTAAAATTTCTCGGAGTAATAAACAAAGACATCACTTCAATGGCGGTAAATACTGATTACATAATTGTGACTGTCCAGCCCGTATGAGCAGTAAATGGCAGAAACTTCAAACATGTCAAGGTCGTAATTTGCCGAAATTGATTTTTTGACAGATTCACAATCCTTGTGCTTATTTCAAAACACCAGCAAAGTTTCATTTCAAGAAAATGATCCAAAATGTGATATAAATCTACATATATTAAAGACAATCAACAGAAAATATACAGCTTAATGATCTTTGAACCCGTTTATCTCAGTTATACGTTTTCCTCCCTGACAACCTATGACGGACCATAACTTGACTTCTGGAAATCGTGTGAAGTTTATTAAGGTGTCATTTTAATCCTTGAAGCATGGTCTTTGCAAATAATTAAAAATGTGAAAATGACAAGAGCTGGCATTTACTGCTGGTTTGGGATGGACGGTCACAATAATGAGAAAAATGTCACGTATAGTTGTATCTCCTTGTAAGTCTCTCATGGTGAAATGCCAATAGCCATGGTTCCATGTCTGCATTCATTGTTAACTAATTCACTTCAAATTGTGTACCAATAGAATCCCTGCAGATCTTTCCTGTTCATCTATTGATTATGCTTCTTCTATCGTATATTTGCAAGTTGTTAGGGCACCTGGTAACTAAGTCAAGAAACTTCATCATTAAGTTACATACTTGCAGGCACTGTTTTCTGTAATTAGTTGAAAATTGAGTGATTGGTAAACAGTATAACTACCAATAATTATATCGAGGTTTGGAAGCTACAAAGCCGTATCTGCACTAAAAAAAAAGGGCCAAAAGGCCGCATTTGCACGGTGCACCAAAGGTGCAAATACGGCCTTATGGCTCTTTTGTTGCCCGTGCAGATACGGCCTTGTGGCTCTCAACACTCGATATCTATCCCGTATAAACAGACTTTAATCAAACTGTGAGAAAATACAATACATCTGTTTAGTTCCAAATATAAAACAATTTAAATCCAACCCTCTCATCGGTTCAGGTGTTTATACTATCTCCATGATTAATTGAATATCTGATTATAATGTTTTTGCGAATGTAATGAAGAGTATCAGCAAATTGTGTCCCCTGATTTTCCCACAAAGCATCGTAATCTAATAATTGATGGACCAACAGAATAACATTTGCTTAGGTGCAATCATTAGTTTTCTATCATTATGACACTTGCATTAATTTCAAGCTGCTTAATATGCAAAAAAATGAAATTTTTAGTAATTTTTGTGGTCAATGCAAGACCAACTGTTATAAACAATGACAATCTAAGATGTTCGCTCACTACTCATATTACTCTCGGTAAACAATCATATGGGAAGCAATGCATGATGGGAAGATTTGTGCTACGTAAAACAAATCCGCATGCTAACAGGTTTATAACCAAAAGTATGTCATTGATTGGAATTAAGACAATGTCCTATTTAACAAATCCCCAACCTAGATACCCTAGAGAATTCAATGTGATGTCAACATCTTGCCATTTACACAAAAAGGTTAAATGGATTGTATTTGTTGATTAAAGCAGATTGCTGATCACACCCTAAAGAAGATGGTTCCACATGTAGTTTTATTGAGTTGGGGCTACTTAAGCTCTGTCACACATCACGAAACGTACGAATAACGAACAAATAACGTACACTGGTTTGGTCATTGAAATACATGTAATCGATTACCAAACAGTGTACGTTATTAGTACGTTATTAGCACGGGACGGTGATGTGTGACACAGCCTTTACGGAAAAAGTGATAGTAGCAAATTTAATTTGTAATAACAGTGGTTTGTTGCTTTCAGTCATTGAGATTGCTATTAATGTCAATAATCCACTGACTTTTTAGCTTTGCATAATCCAAACTGTATCCAAACAACAATTTCAAAACAAATTGATAGCTTTCAGGGGTTTGTTGGTTTTATTTATGTTCATAATACTAAGGAAACAAAGTAAGATGATTTTATTGTCGTGAGAGTTTTCATTACACAAATATAAATTTAGGAACTCTGCACCTAAATCATGTCAAACACTTACAAGAGCTTCATGGTTAAGGTACATACTGTCGCAATGTTCTAAACAAATTTCTTGTTTACCAATTTTATCAGAAATTTCACCATAAAAACGATAGTACAATTCTGATTGACAAAACAACAACATAATTTGATACTTATACAACATATCTACATATATGCGCAGTCGTATCGCTGGGCGATCTTTTTTGGCCAAGATATTGGGGTTAAAATCCATACCCGACCGTACATAATACAAGGCGATTTTAACTGGTGATCCAAGATAGAAATTAGTCGTGCTGCGCACACTGACCTACGGTGGGATCATAGCGTCAAGACATGACTTGAGGCATTGCATGTCACCCTTTCAAATATAAGTATATTTTTATACAGATAGTGTTTCCTGTATCATGTTTTTGTGGCGGCAACTGGCGTATTTTATTCAAGTGATTTTATTGATTTTAAAAGGGCTTGCTTCCTCTGTATCCCTATGTCACATTTAATATGTTTTGTCTCGTCATAAGCTCATGTTTTGCTAGAGAACTATTATTGTTTAGCCTCTGTGCCCGGGCTCTGTGAATAATCTTACATTTAAACATAATCTATAAAGCGATACTATCTTAGGTAATGTCAACATAAATATGTTGTTTGTGTCTAAAGATGATCTCAGAATAGAGAGTTGTAAATCATGCAATATCCTCATTTTATATAATTACTACAGCTACACTGATTATATTGTCTCTTTTTGTAAAGAAAGGCCTGTTTCAATGTTGTCTTACATGTCTTAATATAGTTTAATAACATTTGGCTTAAAAATGAGTGGGCCTACCCATGATAGAAACAAAAATTGCTCAGCGTTTCCATG
>JXSR01S048280.1:89736-104492 GCA_000969725.1 Ophiothrix spiculata
AGGTTATAACGTGATACCTGGATCTTCATAGTTTTCATAATCATGATTTTTGTATCAAAATTGCTAAAAATCTGTTATTTTTGCTTAAGTATGGTAACTATGGCGGCCATTTTGAATCACGCCCTCTAGACGGATATGTGTAAAATTGAATAATTTATTAGCAGACACCTTTATGGCCTAAATAATGATGAATTAAAAAGAAATTAAAGAACATAACTCCATAAACCTTCCCATGTTGTGAATGATGGCAATATGTCAATTGGCGGCCATTTTGAATCTGGCAGCCATCTTGGATTTTCAAAATAACTGAAATATGATTAATTAAGGTATTTCTGATTCGTGATTGTCATTTCTAACTCAAACCAAGTATGGTAATGCTGCCAAAATGATGAAATGTTGATTTATTTTCAATAGGTGATAATGGCGGCCATTTTGAATTTTCAAGATGGCCGCCATATTTGAAAAATGCAGAAATGGCTCCCATCCTAGAATGATTCAGTATAAAATTCTCTACCTTCATGCCAATTTTCATGCTTTTATACAAAACCGCACAATTTCGTCAAAAACCTGCAAAAATATCCTCAAGTATATACCTGTGTGGGTGGTAGACTTAAGACTCGGTGCAGATGTAACAATCTTGACAAATCTAACGGTTTTGTCAGGGCATTATTTTAAGTACCTTAACTCTGATATTTAACTCTCAGAATATTACCGCAGTGTTAGGAGTAATGGATGTTTGGAATAAATTATTCCATTATGGAAGTAAAGAAGGTGGGTATCATAAGATGCTTAGTGAAAATACAACTAAAGATAAAAGACTTAGGAAGGATGTCGACTTGTTTTGGATTAGCGGACATGTGGATACAGTTGCAACAAAATATTGTTTTATAACTAAGTACCTTTCTACAATATTCGCAATAAGATTTAGAGTATTTTAACTAACAAATGGAAAATTAATTTCGCATATTGTAAATCTAATCAATTGAGGCTGAACAATCTTCTTGTAAATTAATAAAAATACAGAGTTCTTGGTCACAGAATGAAATTCTAAACTCTTGACTAAATGTTTTAAGCTACTTTAATAATAACATCTTTTGAATCAGTGAAAACATTTACAAATTCTTTATTTGCAGCATAATTAAGATTAATTGCTAACCATTTGTATGATATTGTGTCAATAGGGATGTACAAGGCCATGCGTTATAAGTTGATGCATTTCTTGGTCCCCAGTATTCAAAGAAAATGCGACCATAAAAATCATGCCAATTTTCATTAAAAATTAATTATCTCGATTCCTGTTCACCCCAGTATAGGAAAAGTATACATATTCTGACAGGAAATTTTACAAGAATTCCAAAAATAATGTTATTTTGATGATAGGGTGAAGTTAGAGAGAATTATTTGAATTCAAACAAGAATTTTTTTCCATATTTTTTTACAAGTTGACCTACCATTATTTTTTTTATTCTTACATCTTATGATTAAAATTACTTCATTTTCAAATTGCCTTGAATGAGAGCTTTTAAAATATATATACTTTGTCTATACCTATCTAGTTCCGTTTTTGTGGTGTGCAATGATTTCCGTGACTGGTAAAATTTGTGTCGCATTACTAGCAAACTATCACAATTAGACCCCTAAATAAATTTAAATGTACATTTGTTATGTATCAAGTTAAAGTACTTATCAGGAGCTTTAATTTGATAGGTAATTTGCCTAGGCATGTTAAGAATATGGCTTAAAATTTCACGTACGATATGGCTACATTTCCTCCATATCCGATTTTCAGCTCCCCAAGACATGTTTTCCTATATTGTGTCATATTTCATGCAGTGTACATGCTACATGCATGGTTTAGGTATCACTTTAAAGTATTGACCAAGAGCTTTAATTTGATAGGTAATTTGCTTGAGTTGATGTATGTATATGGCCTTAAATTTTAGGTTGAGATATTTTTACATATCGGGTCCTCCATATCAGGTCCTCGGCTCCCCAAAGTCATTTTTCCTATAAAGTGGCATATCTCTTGAATTGTACATGCTACATTTATTGTTAAGGTATCAATGCAAAGTACTAGTCAAGAGCTTTATTTTGAGTGGTAATTTGCATAAGTAGGTATAAGAGAAGGGTCTAAAATGTTCGAAAGAACCCTAAAAATCTCGCACAAAAGGGCAGCTCCCCAAACGTCAGTGCACCAGTTCATAACGCATGGCCACCTACTCTTTTTGAAAAACAAAACAAGATGAAAACGTTCCAAAGGTATGCTTATTTTAAGTAGGTGGTGTAAAATTATTTCTGCCCAACTAGCGAACATTTTGATCATATGTCTCATAAGGATTGATTGTGACAATGCCTTTCTATCAGTTTTTCGCTGACCCTGAAAAGATGTTTGTGGACCTTTAGAAGTGTCATTTGGTTTCGTTAAACATTATCATGTGTAAAATAAAAGTGACTGAACTCCAAGTCTTCCCCTCCACGAAGTTTGGTTTGATACACCTCTTGGACCTTGTCTCCGCATGATACTGAAATAATTTATTTAAATGAAGGTTTTTGTTTTAATTCTGTACATCCAATTTACTGCCTATTTCAGCAGATGTTACAAATAATAGCATATGATAAAACTGCTATGTATTATACCACGTCATTAAAATCTTAAAATTTCTCGGAGTAATAAACAAAGACATCACTTCAATGGCGGTAAATACTGATTAAATAATTGTGACTGTCCAGCCCGTATGAGCAGTAAATGGCAGAAACTTCAAACATGTCAAGGTCGTAATTTGCCGAAATTGATTTTCAAACAGATTCACAATCCTTGTGCTTATTTCAAAACACCAGCAAAGTTTCATTTCAAGAAAATGATCCGAAATGTGATATAAATCTGCATATATTTAAAACAATCAACAGAAAATATCCGGCTTACTGATCTTTGAACGCGTTTATCTCAGTTATACGTTTTCCTCCCTGACAACCTATGACGGACCATAACTTGACTTCTGGAAATCGTGTGAAGTTTATTAAGGTGTCATTTTAATCCTTGAAGCATGGTCTTTGCAAATAATTAAAAATATAAAAATGATAAGAGCTGGCATTTACTGCAGGTTTGGGATGGACGGTCACAATTATGAGAAAAATGTCACGTATAGTTGTATCTCCTTGTAAGTCTCTCATGGTGAAATGCCAATAGCCATGGTTCCATGTCTGCATTCATTGTTAACTAATTCACTTCAAATTGTGTACCAATAGAGGCCTTGCATGCTTTTATCGATTGATACCAAACAAAGGATTTGGACTGATGACCTTTCCCGTAAATATGGCGTATCGCAGTCCATTCAACAAATACTATTATTAACCTACCGATAATGGTGTATTTTTATTGATGGGACAATATGAAGTGTTTGGTAATGGTCACACTTCTATTAAATGCATTTGAGCAATCCGCCATATTCACGGTATTCTACGTCACATGCAGGGCCCCTATAGAATCCCTGCGGATCTTTCCAGTTCATCTATTGATTATACTTCTTCTATCGTATATTTGCCAAGTTGTTTGGGTACCTGGTAATTACGTCAAGAAAGTTCATCATTGAGTTACATACTTGCCGGCACTGTAAATTGAGTGATTGATAAATAGTATAAGTATCAATAATTATATCGAGGGTTGGAAGCAACAAAGCCGTATCTGCACTAAAAAAGGAACAAAAGGCCGCATTTGCACGTGCACCAAAGGTGCAAATACGGCCTCATGGCTCTTTTGTTGCCCGTGCAGATACGGCCTTGTGGCTCCCAACCCTCGATACCTACCTATCCTATATAAACTGATTTTTAATCATACTGTGAGAAAATGCAATACATCTGTTTAGTTCCAAATATCAAACAATTTAAATCAAGCCCTCTCATCGGTTCAGGTATTTATACTTTCTCCATGATTAATTGGATATCTGATTATTATATGTTATTGCAAATGTATTAAGCAGTATCAACAAATTGTGTCCCCTCATTTTCCACAAAGCATGGCAATCTAATAATTGATAGAACAACAGTATAACCTCTGCTCAGATGTAATCATTACGACACTTGCATTAACCTCAAGCTGCTTAAGGTGCAAATAAATTAAATTTGAGTCATTTTTGTGGTCAATGCAAGACCAACTGTTACAAAAGTGACAATCTTAAAAATAATGTTCACTCGCTACTCATATAACTTTCTGTAAACAATCCTATGGGAAGCAATGCATTATGAGAAGCACACCATGTCTTCATCATTCTCACAGCTGCAATCAAAAAAGCTTACTCCTCGAAAAGCCTTATAATGAAATTTAACAAAACTGCAAATCCATGTCTGCACTACATGATTTGTGCTACGTAAAACAAAACCGCATTCTAACTGGTTGATAACCAAACGTATGTCTTTGATTGGAATTAAGACAATGTCCTATTCAGCAAATCCTCAACCTAGATAACCTAGACAATTCAATATGATGTAAACACCTTGCCATTTAAACAAAATGGTGAAATGGATTGTTTTTGTTGATTAAAGCAGATCGCTGATCACACCCTAAAGAAGATGGTTCCACATTTGGTTATATTGAGTTCAGAGGTGGTATTCAGGATATCCCACAATGCATTATTTTGATACACTTAGATATAATAGGCAATAATGGTTTTCTGGACAAGGGGCTATTAGGAATTTGAGAATTTCATTGAATAGTACTCATTCATATGTTTCCAGGGATGTGTTTCTTTTCACAATAGCCCAGTGTTTACCCACATTGCTGACACCTCAAAAACGTCAGAAACCTGTACAGAAGTATAGGAGTTGAATTGGATTTGCAGTTATATTGTACAATGTGCCAATGCATCGTGGATATCATGAAAACTACCTCTGTATTGAGTTGGGGCTACTTACAGAAAAGGTGATAGTAGCAAATTTGATTTGTAATAACAGTGGTTTGTTGCTTTCAATCATTGGGATTGCTATTAATGTCCATAATCCAGTGATTTTATAGCTTTAAGGGGTTTGTTGGTTTTTATTTATGTTCATAATAATAAGGACTGAAAGTAAGATGATTTTATTGTCGTGGGAGTTTTCATTATACAAATATAAATTAAGGAACTTTGCACTTAAATCATGTCAAAAACTTACAAGAGCTTCATGGTTAAGGTACATACTGCCGCAATGTTCTAAACAACTTTCTTGTTTACCAAGACATGAGGCATTGTATGTCACCCTTTCAAATATGAGTATATTTTTGTACAGATAGTGTTTCCTGTATGTTTTGTGGCGGCAACTGGCGTATTTTATTCAAGTGATTTATTGATTTTGAAAACTAATCCATGCCTGGAAGGAACTGCTTCCTCTGTATAAATGTGTTTTGTCTCGGCTTAATAAGCTCTTGTATTTGTAGATAACTATTACTGTTAGCCTTTGTGCATGATCTAACATTAAATGATTTCTCTAATAACCTATGAAGCGATGTTCCATGTGCTATCGTAGGTAATGTCAACATAAATCTATGTGTTTTTTTGTGTCTAAATATGGTCTCTAAATAGAGAGTTGTAAATCATGTAATATCCTTAACTTATATCATTAATGCAACGCCAGTAACAATCGTTTCCCCACAGCCAGCTACATTGGTCATATTTTTCTTTTGGTAAGAAGAGACTTGTTTCTGAATGTCCTAATATAGTTTAATAAAATATTGCTTAATATTTTCCATATTCTACAAAAATGAGTACCCATGATAGAAACACAAATTGCTCAGCGTTTCCATGTCTATAGAAATAAGGTTGTACAAACAGTATGTAAGATACTTCCAAGAAATTTAATTTCAAATCATGTTAGCTTGATAAATTAATAACATTACTGTGTGAACACACTTTCTAGTTGAAAATGTACACATAGTCAAGGTTTGTATTAAATTTTAGTAATTGTTCAGTTTCTGGGATGCTATGATTCAGGGAAAGTATGTTATTGCATTGCATTTACGAGACAATTAAGGGGTAGATACAACTACGTCTGATGCACTTAAAACAAGTTATTACATCATTGTTTTATTAATTTTTGACAAATTTGGACGATTTACATCAATATAATTGTATGGTAAATGTTCAAAAGTCTAACGGTGACTTCAGACTATCAGACTATACGGCTTAGCATTATATTGCCCCGGAATTCATATTTATCGTTTTGGATCATTTAGAGAAATTCTTTCCGAAGTCTTGACAGTATTAATAACTGAATGAAAAGAGCCCGATAATTTTTTTGCCAAAATAGTTAAAATTCTTAATTTGTTGAATTGATGCAATCTGCAGCGAACAATCTTCCCGGTTTGTCCCCCTGCGTTTGTACATTTCTTCCCAGTTTTTCCCGACAAAAAATCATCCATTTTCGTACACCCAAAAAGTCGTATAGCAAGCAAAAAAAAAAAAAAAAAAAAAAAAAGGTTTTAAGCGATTTTTGCACATCTTTTGACACAATTTTCTGCTTTTCCCCATGTTTCCTGTCAAGCGATTTTGCAGCTGCTCTCTCATTTTTCCTGTCCTTCCCGATTTCCCCCGCTTGCTGTCGGGGGGGGGGGGGGCAGTCTGCCCCCCTTGCGCCACTGTAAAGGGATTGCATCGTCTCAAAGGCCTCGGATTCTTGATGCAATCCCTCCATGACAGGTAATTGTCAATGATATTTTGCTTTGGATTGTACTTGTTTTATGTGAAGATGATGGAAAAATAATAAATGAATGGAATGAAAAAAAAATGTAATAGTATTTGGGTTTTCAGTCCATACTCACTTCTGCAGGTTCTTCTGTTGGTACTCCAGTCTTTTCCACTTGACACTAAATAAAGAAAGACCTTTGTACCCAAATGGAAACACGTTTTATTGGAGACTTTCTTGGGTTAACCAGAAATGTCAGTCTAAAGAATATTTCCTTCTTACTGACCTTTTTTTATTTTAGCTTTATGACATGTAGTGGTATTGATAAAATTCAAATAAATTTGGTATATTTTTCTGTTAAAGGTCTTCCTCATTTTACTTGTTACAAATCACATTATATATGTTTCCTCCAGGGCTTAGTATTGTGTGGCAGAACTTTTTTCTTTGCTCTTAAAGCTGATATTCGATATGTCATTGCCTTGTCTTTATTGTTAGTATATGGGTTTCTTATAGTTATAACATCATGCACCGTATTTACATATGATATGGCCAAGACAGGATTGATAGAAAATTTAGTTTATTTTGTGCCTATATACAATTTTGTTTTTATATACACTTACTATGCCTAGGGATGAGTTTGTCAAAACTTTCAGTGAATATCATGCTTACGTTTTTCAATATGCGCATGATTACTTTGCCGTGCAATAATGCCGTGGTGCAGTAATACCTCATATATATTTTAGTCAATTGGTTTTATGGTTTAAGTTTTTTCATTCTGTTTGATTTTTGTGTCAATTCAATGATAAGTTTTATTCTTTAGTGTCTGACTTTGTTTATGCATTTGCTTTGGTCTTTAAAACGATTTCAATCAAGAGCTGATGCTTGCTTTAAGAACAGACAATAGAGGGTTTAACTCTGGAATACCCAGCACAATGACTTTTCTTATGTTACTACAGGGTGTGCCAATAAAAACGCAAGATTTGGAAACAAAAATATTTAAAATATAAGCAGGCCATTTTTCTCATCAAAACATAAATGACATTAAAAGAGAGTTTCTCCCCTTCATTATGCCCTTTGTTTCATCCAATTCGGATATTCCTGTCCGGAGATACAGCGTTTTCAAAATGGAGCACAAATTTCAATCTGGTCCGATTTGTGGTCATCGGATGAAGTATGTTGACCAAGGATGATATGCATCCAAGACATTAGCCCCTATAAATTTAAACCCGCTAAACTAATTTTACAATTATTTGTAGCTCAAAGATATTATTGATCAATTATTTTCATTGAAAACAAAACAGATGATCGATTTGAAGAAATAATTATAAGCAATTATGAAATTTAGTTTTAGCAGTCTCAGCTTTGTTGGTTTTAGTTGTGGTACTTCAGTTAGTGTCAGCTCTAAACTAAAACAAAAAATTCAAGGGCTTTCCTTTCATATTAACCTTTTATTATAAAAATGAATAGATGCGAGACTCGAAGGCAGTAGCTGCAATTGTAATTGTTGGGGAAAATTACATTGCGTATCCAGATAAATTTTACAATCAAGGTTCACATCATGCAAGATATTCAGAAACGAACTTACATTCCGGTTTGGGGAAACTTTGAACATGAAATTTTGGATAGAAAATAATTGAAATCGTTATTTCTGGCAATTGTAAAAGTTATTCTGGCATCCTTTTGGCTTGATTGGATACTTTCAATGAGCTTTTGATATAACACTAAACAAAAACTGCATGTAAGCGATAAAAGTTTTCATCTGGAGATAAAGTAACTTGTAATTTAATGTTTTGATTGCCACCTACTTTTGGTTATTGATCATGGAAATGAGATCAAGAAATCGGACCAACCCAATTTTTGAGGGCTTCACAGAAGTTGTAATAACTTCAGAATTAAACGCTCAAATTTTACGAAACAAAATGCTATTTGAAGCTGAGATTATGTACAATAACATTTAATAATTGTTTTTATTACATGTAGCCTAAATCTCTCTGAAATAAAATCACACAAAATCTTGCGTTTTTATTGGCACACCCTGTATTAGGGTTGGAGTTGCAACAGTTTATAATGTGTTATTGATTTGAAAATATTCTAGAGCAGGAGACAGTAAGTGTAAAAGAGGACTTAAAAACTTTAAGGGAATACTGAAGTTGTATTTTGTGAAAAGATGCATTTTTGATAAAAATAGTGTTTTACTTTAATGTTATACTTTGGAATTTATGCTTTAATTTGCTTTTTTAGTACGACATTCCGTTCAAAACTTATGGTTGATCAAAGTGAAGCATATCGACGCAAAACGAAGCAAAATGAATGTTCTCCTATACTTATACATGTATTTAGTTTCTTATGTATTTTGTTGTTTTAAGAGGATGTTTTTAACAATATTGGCTGTTAAATTGATTTCAGCTCAATTTCTGCACCATATAATGTACTGACGTAGTATTCTGTTCACTATAATTTTCTTATGAACATAGTATTTATGTTTGCAAGTGTTAAAATCGACTAATTTGCATATTTAGTGTTTCTAAACTTTAAACGCAGTTTTCTCGCAGAAGCGTTTTCACGTCTGCTGATACAATGCGCGCAGCTTTTCTCAAGAACGAAATGTCCGAGTAAGCTCACATTTGGTAAGTAGGTTGTTGGTATAAACATCTTGATATTCACAGAAGGAATTTTGAATTAAGTAATTTTTTATTATGGAAACGATCGTTTTTCTATTTTTTTCGCAATGTTTTATTAAAAAATGGGTCTGTAAAAGTTTAGATATGCATGTTTAAGACCCATATACCAAATTTGGGGACAATAGGGTAAAGCATTGTTGAGAAAAACTGCGCGAAAGGTCACCCTTTAAAAAACAACATGGCCGCCGTTGCCAAAGCAACCGGACATAAATCCGCTATTTTTTCCATGAAATTTGGTGGTATTATCATGGTACACAATTCCACCAAATATCAAGGGCAAAGGTGCATTATTAAAGAAAATCACCTTTACAACTTCAGTATTCCCTTAAGTTTGTGCTCTGCGAGTGAATAAAGGGTTCATTCATATTTTCCGTGTGTAATCGCTTGATTTTGCCCGACGGCAGGATGGCGCTCAGTATCGCGAAGCGATGCTCGCCATCCTGCCCGAGAAAAAAATAATGAACCCTGTTCACACATATCCACACACGGAAAAAAATAATGAACCCTGTTCACACATACCCTTTTCATGTATAAAAATTCAAAATCTGGACAAAAATTGGCCATAAAACAGTCTTTTCCGTCCTGGTTGTCAAATTATTTAATAGCGCCCATAGCTTGTTTATCTGTCTTGAAGTTATCAAACGCACGCGCTACATCCCGCGTTCAGAGCCGATGCGCCGTTGTGCACATGGCGACGCGGAGCGTTGCGCAATCATAACATTAGTTATGCCGCTTATGAATCAACGCTGTTCATGCATGGCCACGTGACGGCTCTCGACTAATCAAAATCTCGGAAATTATGTGTGAATTTTAGTTTAGAATAAAAAAAAAATTTCCAGTAAAGTTATACTTAAGAAGCACATAGGAGACAATTTCTTTACAAGGTTTCAAAAACATGTGTTAGTGTTTTGATGAGTTCTTGCTTATATTGAGTGAGACACAAGAATATCTGAAGAGATGATGTGCAGAATAAAGTATTTTGGTTAAATCTTGTATTTACACTTCAAGTACAACACATTAAAATGCAATACATATTTGAAATAATGCCACAATGCTTGAAGAATACACTGTGTATATTTTAATAGTCTGATATTTTGGTGTCTGAAAACCATTTTTTGATATCCTGCAAACATACAAGGCATGTTATGTTTTTAACTTTCTGCTTGCTAATAAAAAAAAACCCTCTCAATTTGCATACTTTAATATACACATCAGTTGACTTAGCTACATGAAGGGCCTCTCTGAAGATGTCTCCGAAGAATTGTAGCATGTCTCTCTTTTGTAGACAAATGTAGCATTGGTTTTCCAAGTTCGTTCGTATGGATTGAATGATTTAATGTGCACTTGATGTTTACACCACATTCTCACAGCCAGACAGGAAGATGTAACATGGTAATAAATGCAGCCAATTCGTTCGTTCCATTAGATGGAGTACATACACAATCTTTTTGAAGAGGCATTGAATCAGTCAAGGTGTTATTACATTTCAAAATACTAACTCCTATTCTAAAATGATTCTTCTCCTCTAAGCATTTTAAAATCTTTAAGGCTTAAATACATTTATGTATATTTGTTACATTGTAGTTGTAGCATTTCGTGATAAATGACTTGTACTTAATCCTCAATTTTATGCTGCTGTTAAGATGCTCATTTATAACATGCTTTCAAGTTTAATGTTTACTCCATGTTTAATGGTAACTGGTTATAGTTATTGTGCTGTCACTGTATGTTTAATGTAATGTATCTTGATGTGTTTTGTTCGTTAACAAGAAGACGGTGGTGAGCTATGTCATGTGTATGTGAAATGTGATGCATCTTACATGAGTTCATGATGTTGTAGTTATTATACCATTTGATCTTTTTGTACCATTTCTCACAGTAGTTGCTCATGTATACATTATGTGACTGATCAATTTGAGGTAGGAAAACCAGAGTAATGAGTAGCAGAATATGGTGAAAATATAGATTGTAAAGTGTTTTTGCTATTTAATACTCCGTTTATCGCCTTGAAGATAAAGAGTGATGAATTGATTGCATTGGAAGTCGTGGAGAGTAAATGATAGCTTCATCTTTCTTGAATTGATAAATGTAATTAACATTTTAAACCTTATAGGTTTATGTATGTAGAAAAAAATCAATTGATATGACTGTTTCTGGTTTTGTTCTTTTTCAAATAACAATTAAGGCCCAGAGTGAGGCCGAATACCCAGCCTATGGACTCATCGAACCCAGCACAAGAGTGGCTTCCAATATGACGGTAGTTAACAAAGATCAAAATGAATTAAATTAATTCAAAGGTAACTTAATGGTCCACCTCACTAAATTGAGATGTAAACTTTCAAGGAGCTCCTTTTTTACCTTTATTGGTAGATATGGGTCTTGTTTGAGTCTTATATTTGGACCAATTTCAATTGAGTATGTTAATAAAAGATGAAAACGGGGTTGGAACAAGATTTAGTTATAAAAGGTAACTATAAGAAGTTTAAAAAATCACGTTTGATAATGTTGCATTGAAAACGTATAGACTTATTTTAGGTTTATGGTCATTAGATAAATATTTATGAAATTTCAAAAATAATACATTTTAGAAATTAAAATGAAAAACAAAATCCTCATATATTATCTATGAAGAAGACGAAACATTATGCATGGCAAAACCAGTGAATTAGTTAGACAGAGTGCTGCAAAGGGAAAGATGAAGTATCATGCAAATTTAAAAAGTAATTCACTGGTTTTGCCAAGCATAATGTTTCATCGTCTTATTATTTTATACAAACCTAATGAATCTATTTTAACGAATTGTTTATTAATTAGTGAATAATATAAATAGCTGTTATACATAGAAAAGCAGACTAAAATATGAAATTGCAACAAACACCAAGGGACCGGTAGGATTTCACTATTATCCTCCTCAAGTTGCAGACACTATAGTGTTACTTTAAGGATCAGTAATTTGCTGTAACAAAATGTCAGGTCCTAGTCAGAGTTGGTCCTAGTTAGACTTCCGTTATATAAGACAGGATATGCAACAATCATGACCAGGAATAAAATGTTTCATTCAGAACTAGCCAGTCTGCTTTGTGGATGCACATAATAATTAGGTTATCAACTTTAAATACTGGGCTGAATCTTGCAGGAGCATGAGTGCGCAATGGTTATCCACTTGTGTTGGGATGCGGTAATGTGTAAGCTGTTTAAGATGAGAGCTACCTTGACATTGTGTAAAATGATGCACTGTCAACGTGTGTTTGGTTATTCCATGTTTGGATAGGGAGTATTCTATTTTTACTGTTGTTTGATGACTTGATTGATTATTGCATGATTATTGCAATGTTATCATAGGTGATATTTTGACAAATTACGATCTTAAACTACTCTGCAACTTTGATCACTATTTCAAATATAACAAAAATAAGAGTAGGTGTGAAAATGTAGAAAATAAGCATTGAATGTGCATTGCACATTCAGCATTGAATGTGCATTGCACATTCATTAAACAATGAAGCGTTTTTTTTACCAATTGAAAATGACACTTCAGAAACATTTTTGCTCTGTAATTCGGCAATTGATAATTAATTGACATAAAAGTATACATTTTGTGACAACATAACTAAATTTGGCTTAGGTAAAAGTTTTAACTACATTTAAGGTCTAGAAACACGTTTGTATCTTAACTAAACATCTCATTTTTGACATATTTGTTACAATACCTCTTCGACACAAAAATTGAGAATTTCATTCAAGAATTGTTTCTTTCTCAAGTCTTTGCAACACCAAAATAAAAGAAAACAAACAGAACAAAGCCAGATCCGAATCTGATTTGGGACTTGCAAAACCTCATGATTGTTATGCATTCCCACTTCTTTGCATGAGATATGGGACATCAATTTCGACTGCTCCTCATCTGTGCATGACACAGTAGCCTTATCTTTACTCTGGGCAACATTATAAAATCCCCAATTTTCACCTGATCTAACATTCATCTGAAACCGAAATCCAACCTAGCTCTGGTTTTTAGATTTAAAGTTACAATCTTTGAAAAAACTGTTGGGACACTTTCAACGGCAATGTTTAAAATAAGCCCCCTCTTCCCCGCTTCAGTGTTGACAGACCCCATGGTAGCAAATTTGTTGTAGCATCTCTCAACATTGTTTGGTGGGGAGGAGGGGGAGACCCAGGCTTAAAGAAGGGTTAAAGCCATACCTTGAACTTTATTCAAAAATTATAGTGTAAAAATTACATATTTTATGAAAAAATTATCGTCAAAAACAACCAAGTGTTCCAACACATTTTTTCAAAGACTTTAACAGCCCATTAAGGTCACCAGGTTGACATAATAATCTGACAAATTATCACTACAGATCTGATGTAACAAAGGGTTGTTGTCAATTCTAGACTAGGTGATGTTTGATCTTTATCAAGTATGAATTATTCGCACTTTAAAAAAATCATTTTGTCACATTTTGATTTATATTATCGAACAAACAAGATGCTGCAAAATCAGTAGAGTCTTGGATGTCTGCAAGTAATATCGGAGGACATTTCTCACACCAGATGCAGGACTGTCAAGACCAAAAACAGTCAAACATTAAGCAAAATATTTCATTGTATTTAAGAGTGGCACCTAAATACATGAGGAGAATTAAATGAGAATGTCAGAATTTACTTATCTGCAAAGGAACACCCTGTACATGAAATTTACCGAATATTTTAGCAATTGTAACAAATAACAGGACATGATAAAACTTTTGATAAAACCCAGACATAATTAAATCTTGAGATTTCTCTGGAGTAATTTATCGACAAAGAAATCACTTGAGCGGTAGTAAATTCTGAATAAATAATGATGAGAAGAATGTCATTTAGAACTGTAAATCCTTGTAAATACCTCATGGTGTAATGTCAATAGCTATAGTGTTGGCTCCACAATTTCATTCATTGTAAACTAATTCACTTCAAGCTGCTTAACAATACATCTCTGCAGAGATTTGCAGTTCAGATATCTATTGATTACATTTCTTCCATCATGTTTTTTAGGTACTTAGCAATTAAGTCAGGACAAAATTATATCGAGTTAGGCTCTTTCAGGGTACTGTTTGAAGTTGTAAATTGAATGATAGGTTAAGAGTAACTATCAAATGCTTAATGTCAATGCAAGACCAACTAACATGATAAAATTGGAAAGCTAGAGAGTCAAGATATTCACTCACTACTCATATAACTTTTTGTAAACAATCCTATGGGAAGCAATGCATGATGGGAAGCACACCATGTCATCTCTTCACCATTCCCACCGCTGCAATCAAAAAATCTTACTCCTCCAAAAGCCTTATAAAGAAATTTCACACAGGCTGCAAATCCATGTCTATGATGCATCTCTACTGCACTACATGATTGGTGCTACGTAAAACAAAACCGCATGCT
>JXSR01S048281.1:0-13701 GCA_000969725.1 Ophiothrix spiculata
ATGACAACTTATTATTTGTCAAATGATGAAACAAAATTTTCGGTGTACCTAAGCATATAAACTAACAGAAAACATAGCCCCTTTTCCAAATTTGTATGTAGAAACACCTACATATATCGGTCCTACCAGTGGGCACTATTATCAACAATAAACTCGTGGATAGAATGTCTAGGCTAGGAGCTAAAGCCATTTAAAAGTGAAATTTTCCACTTTTTTGGTCACAAACGTTACTTTGGAATCACCCTACAATTAACTCCTAAATTTGTAACACCCTGTATAATGTATGCAACGTTGATGATGAACAACTTTTTTCAGATATGTATGGATGGGCAATAGGCTAAACACTATGTTCAATGCGTTGACTTTTTAAATACAAGTCCTATTTCTTGTCTGGATGTCAACCAATTGACGATCATTTTGACGATATTTTTGTTTGTCTCACCCTGTACAACTCTTAGCCACCATGTACGCTTGACTTTATATGCATATTTTGAAATTGCTGTCACAATTAGCTTTCAGGATATGTATACTTATATGCACTTAAGATGCATATTTTCGGAAATCCGGAGGGTTTCATATTAGAAGAGGCTATATTTCACTAAAACACACATGTAACGCGTTTGGGTCCGAATTTAAAAAATGAGACCTGTTATAGCAATATTTCGTGCTGTTAATATTTTAAATTGCCTAAATAGTAGTTGCACTTCTTTTGGCGAAAAAAATGAGATCAACCGTGTCGTTTTCGAGATAATTATCATATATTAGCATTTTTTTTTTTTTTTTGGGGGGGGGGGTGCGAAAAAAATACCTATAATAAAAACGTCCCCAGAGTAAAGGTTCCCAATTTTTATTTCAACAATCTCAATATATTTATGATCTCCTACATTTCATCGGAAAATTTCTTCGGGAAGTGGGTTCAAATTTTGGGCAAAATCGAGATATCACTAAATGATAATTGGTTATTTGGCCGCCTTTTTGAAACGGTACGTAATCTGTGTGTGCTTAGTACACAACACGCCGGTGGAACAAGATGCTTTACTTTTAGGTAATTCGGTACTTATAAAAAAGTTTAACTCATTCCGATCTTGTATATGCTTACCTTGAAATTCCACTAAAGATGAAACCTGAAAGAAAGAAATTCACTTGGCCTTGTGTCAGTAGGTGAGGTATGTATAAGGGTGGAGGCGTTACAGTTTTAGGTAAAAATCAGGAGTATTTATACCATAATTTCAGATAGGAGTGGTCAATTGATTTGGTTTATGGACCATAACCTTGACAATTTATCCGGCTATAAGTCCCCATTCTTTCATATTCAATTATTCTTTACTTTTTGAAATAATTGCATTCAAATGGCGCTGTGTGGGGGTGCGAGGATCATATGGTTGTAGCAGGTATGTATGCATAATGCATACATACCTGCTACAACCATTGCATCAATGAGGCAACTATACGGTGCATTATAAGTATTGGCTATTACCTGTCGTTGTGCCTACTGAAGGGTTATTGTTTATGAACAAATGATAAATCAGTGATTATGAAAAGAAATTGTGGATGATTATGAAAAGAAATTTTGGATAAAGACATATAAATTGGTATTTGTAGTAATGGATTCCAATTGACTTTTAAATAATATTTGATCACACTATAGCTCAGTACAGAAGCAAATTCCTTCATTACAAGTTTGGTTTATTTAAAAGTATATAGCACCCCCTTCATATATCGAGGGGTCAGATTATTGAATTACATACAGTTATAAAGATATGATGAAATCAATTATGGTACCATTTTTGCATGAAATTCTATACTTACACCCTATATGACATTTGTTCCACCCTGTATATCCACTTTTTTGTGGTTTGTTGACAATCCTTATAATCATAGCTTTACAATGATATATAATTTACTGGGACTTTAACACAGGAAAATAATTGCTACGCGTTAAAAAGAAACTACATGCAAATTCCATTCTACATCAGTGTGTAACGCAGATTCGTCCTACCTCATAACACAACGCCACTTGCAAGCGAGATGAAAGAATTCCAACTGTGAACAAAAGGAATAATTTTAGGCAACTACTATAATAATCCTGAACAATCTCATCGGGAATCTCATTCGATTGGCCTTCAAGATCTGCACAAAGGAAACACATAAGAAATAAATAAGACGCAAATGCAAATATTGACCAATTTTGTAGTAAATTTTTCGTTCCAAAAAAACCCTCATGAAATTAAAATTGTCGTTCAAGCAATACTACCAGATAATTAATACGAAGCGCCAAAAGGTGAATTTTTCACTTATTTTGCAAAACAACTTTTATTGATTTGGGGTGGTGGCGTAGCAAAAGTGTCACCCCACCCTCTCCCCTGATACAACCTGGTCGCCATCCTTAACCTTGATGAATTCAAGCAAAGTACAGGTAGAGCGAAATTGCGCGGTTTACTCTCCTCTTTAATAGCATGCATTTGTTATAGAAATAATTTATCTATTTTTGTGATATTGCTTTAATCCAAATCGAATCACCAGTATCGAAAAAAAAAAAATAAGTCAGACTGTGACGGGGAAACTCGTGTAATCTTTGTTTGGTTCTCCATTGTTCCTGTAGTGCTTTCAAGCTAATTAACATTCCGGAAAACTTTAAAGAGACAATCAACAAAACAATTAGCTTTTGATGTTTGACATCATAATAATACTTGTGATTAACGACCAAATTTTGATTTTTAGAGAAAAGGTTTTTTTTAAATGTATTTATTTCATTCGGCTGAAAGCCAGGCAAATCCCAATAGTGCAAATGCATTAAATTCAAGGGACGCCCCATTTTGTTGTGCTTTTCGTCATAACTAGAATAAAATCCCACTAAAAATGTGGCCCGTCATATCGAAAGGTACCATAAGGGTCCCAAAATGGAAATTGACTTTTTTTGCCTCATCTGAAAGATTATAAATTAAGCTTGCTTTCAGTGCTTTTGGTTGCAAAGATACATCCAAATTGGTAAAAGGCATAGGGCTGATTCAGAAAGCTATAGTTCTGAGAAAATCGAGTTTAAAATTTCTGTAATGGTAAAACTTGAATGGAGAAAGGATTTTTATCTCGGTTTTTAAAACATTTGTCTTATGTTTTGGTTGTTGAAACCTGATTGATAGAATGCACTTCAGAGGTAACGTTTCTGATGAATTTAGAAATTCTACCTTGGTAGTGATTTTTGACTATGCTCCACTTCATTAAAAAAAATACACCAAAGGGGTTTTTGTGAACGTGGAATGGTCCCTTGCGGTATAATGACATCTTTAAAACATTTTAAGATGTCATATACCGCCGGGAACCATTCCGCATTCACCAAAACTCTATGTTTGTAAATTGAGGGGCGTTGAAGGGTCATTTTGTGCTTTGCTTCCAAGCATTCTCTTGGCGCAGTCAAGCGTGACCAATACATTCAATCACCTGCTTATCACTCTATTACAGATAAACATTCCATATGACCACTTAACTTAATTAGAGAAGTGACCTTGAAAAAGGCGGGGTCAAATCACATTTGATCTAAAAATCGCGTTTTTTGACCCATTTGTAGCACATTCGGAGTTCCATTTCACACCCAACAAGATTACCTGTCAAATCTGACCAAAAGCAACATAAGGTTCCAGATATTTTCCTCATAAATTGACCTTTACATAAAAAAGTGGTTAAAATATTTTCATTCCAACTATATGAGCACGTGTAGATGTTGCACTGTCGTAAAACTATTATTCCTGTAATACACGAGTCTTGCATACGTCCGCTTTGGTACATACATCGTATGACCGTAGTAAAAACTGATAGAACGGGCTCAACAAAATGTAATTTACTAATTTAAATTAGTAAAGCACGCCGAAAAACAAGCTTTTGTTTTCTGTTAAACGGGATTAAACGTGAAACTAAATGTTGCGTGAGAGTTGTTAGCCTATACTTTATTGTATCATGATTGCAGTGATTTGAGCCATGCAAAAATTATTTTCCATTGCACGGCATGAAACAAACCTGTGTGATATCATGATATAAAATTAAAATATTGAATGCCTATGCACGTGCAATAGTACAAAATATATCATTCGGTCAAATATGGACTGATCCATTTCACTCGGCTACGCCTCGTGAAATAGAAAAGTCAAAATTTAACCTCATGATATATTATACAAATATTGAATGCCTGAGAGTGCAATAGTACAAAATATATCATGAGGTCAAAATTGGACTTTTCTATTTCACGATATAATTTGTACTATTGCACTCTCGGGCATTCAATATTTGTATACTATTGCACTCTCAGGCATTCAATATTTGTATATTATAAAAATTGTATAAATATATATAAAAAAGAATGTCATCTTGAACGGTAATATCTGTCAGTGTGTACTCTTTCTCTATTAGTATGTTACTGACAGTTTCTGCTAAAAAGATTGCATATAAACGATTGGTTCCCCTAAATTTAATAATAATCAGCTGATTAATAGACATTTGGAATTTCAAACATACTGGGTTGGGTGCAGTGATCCATAGAATATACCCTCCGTTTTGATATCGAACGATCTGTAAGTCAGACCGCGTCCGAGCAAATATGTTTAAACAACTTTAACCGTAAGTGATAAGAACTGGTCGCGCCAAGCGTCGCATGCTCTACAGTCGTACCAATAATCAGAAAAATCGGATAGAAGAGGGAACAAAACTCGAACTCACAAATTTAGATAACAAGGACAAGTTGAAAGCAATGCATAAGAATTTTTTACGTACCGTATATTAATGACAATTCAGTTTTGCACATTTGATACTTCGGCAAAAGTTTAAATTAGGGCCTATAAAAGATGGCCATAATTATTATCAAGGTGGTGGTACGAAACATACAGCATGGAGTTTAATCGCGATATTCCTGAATTTCTGTATATCGTCTTAGTACAGGGTTGCTCATATAGTTGGAATAAAAATATTTTTACTACTTTTTTATGTAAAGGTCAATTTATGATGAACATAACTGGCAACTTATGTTGTTTTTGGTCAGATTTGATAGGTAATCTTGGTGGGTGTGAAATGGAACTCCGAATGTTATCAATTTCTTCATGTACTGGCACGGAGGCAACAACAAAAATTAGTCAAAAACGTGATTTTTAGGTCAAATTTAATTTGACCCCGCCTCTGACCCCATCACGTCTTTACTTAAGGTGAAAGGTCATATTGAATGTTTATCTGTAGTAGAGTGAGAATCAGGTGATTTAATGTCTCGGTCACCCTTGATGGCGCCAAGAGAATGATTGGAAGCAAAGTACAAAATGATCCTCCAACGCCCCTCAATTTACAAAAATGCGGTTGTGGTGAACGCCGAATGGTCCTTGGCGGTATATGACATCTTCAAAACCTTTTAAGATGCCATATACCACTGGGAACCATTCCACGTTCACCACAACCGTATTTTTGTAAACTGAGGGGCGTTGGAGGATCATTTTGTACTTTGCTTGACGCTTACATTAAAAAGTTCTAAAAATATTTTTATTCCAACTATATGAGCAACCGTGTACATGTTCTGTGTTGATATGATGTAAACTTTTCCACGTCATATTTTCATCGAAGATGACACCAAAAAACCTTATTGAGCCTACTCTTCGAATTCTTCATTAAGTCCATCAGTGGAAATTGTATCCATGTTAGCATCAACATATTTGTTAGAGGTAGACGGATTACCTAGCAACATTCAGTTAAATTTGGCATTTGGTAGCGTTTATTGAATGCATATTTCGTTTTAACTTCAGTCATTTTAGATTCTATTTCCGGGTAAAAGTTTTATAATGTTGTGTTATCCGCAAACAAAGTTATTTCGAAATCTTAAGCTGGTGACAGCAAGCAAATTCATTTACATCATTTACATACAATATGAATACTATGAGACGTAAGATTGAACCTTGGGGAACACCTAATCAGGTGTCTCAAAAATGGTTAAATGAAGTAAAATGACTGTTGGCGGAATTCCCCCCCGAAAAATTGTATGCCCCCGCTCCCCCCCCCCCCATGAAATCAAATAAAGGACATAGTTTCAATATATAGTACATTGGTAATGTTACTGTGCAAAGTTTAACCCTTTTATTTGTTAGTTTTTCAAAATGTTCCAAAAATGACGCAAATTTAGCAATAATTAAAGAAAAAACTCTGATTTTCACCAAAATAGTACACATTTTTTATAAGTTTTAGCAATATTTGAATAATTTGTTACATACAAAATTTTGGGGTGTACCTTTTTGTGTCTGAACAAAACTCTTTTGCCCCCTGCAAAATTGTCTTGCCCCTGCTATCCCCCTTAACTGAAAATTTCTAGTTACGCCACTACAGAGTGAACTTGCATATTCTGTTAACATGTTCCGTTGGATGATGTCAATGAACTTATATCACAATTTCTTCTTTGTTTAAACCGCCCGTGATTGTCATCGATGTCGGCAACGTTTCCTGGAGTTAGGCGACTTTATTTGTTTCCACGGCCCCTTTTATCTCAGTTGGCTACCTCTGACAATTCTTCACAACATCTGATAGGTCTAAAAACTCCTTCAAAAACAATCTTATAACCGTCTCGATAATCTTTGTTGAATGCGTATACCATAAAGTTGACAGAACTGCCGGCCAGGATAAGATTGGTAGAAATGAAATATGACCAGTGCGGGAGTTTGACAAACGACGTACCCAAGGTAATGACGACAGCGAATGGTATTTGTGAAATGACAAATACAGAGGATATGACAACTAGAATCTTCAAAAGACGTTTGTCTGCTTCCTGCACCATCGACATTTTTCTTTTTGACGAATGGATGGTATGTGTCTTGGAAAATGAACGACGTTGCACGTACAGATAGATTTTAATATATGATGCAAACATTAGCAGGAGGCATATAACCGGGTTAATCATAATAAAATTAATATAAGCCATATTTTCTTTACTGATCAAGAAGTTACAAGACAAAGCCACGTGGTTAAATCCAAAACTTCCCCAGCCGATAAAATCTAGCCCAGGAAGAACTAATGCTATTGCAATTAACCAAATACAAGCCAAGATTAAAGGTAGGGTTAATCTGTTGTAAACTTTTGAATGTATTTCTCGTCGGCAAATAAATACGTAGCGTTCGATAGCGATGTTCACTATAGAATATGCTGATGTCGCACATGATAATAAGACTAATACGCCCTGTGATTTACAGAACGTGCCATGTTTCTCGAGAAGAGAAGGACTGTCTACGTACTCGACAATAAGAAAAGGAGTAACAAGTACAGTTATAATCAAGTCAGCGAAGGCAAGATTGACGATAAATGCATTCCGAATGACGTGAAGTTTCTTGTGCATGGCCGTCCCAATTATAACAAGAAGGTTTCCAATTGTACCAATTATGGCAACAAAAGCCATTACGATGCCAAATGCAGATGTTAATTGTTTTGAGATTTCAGAAACATCGTATGAGGAGTTGGACTGTATTGGTTCCATGGTGAATTGTAAGCAATGGTAGCTGTAAACCAATGAGAAGTAAAAGAGATGGTCAATTGAATATGGTGTGAATTAATTACTGGAAAATGGTAAACTATTAAAGGTCCTTTGTTTTATCTTCAAATTTTGGATTGTTATTTTCCTTTTTTTAAATTGGCTAAAAATAGGTGGAATATGTGGGTTTTGGATGAGCTTTTGGTAAACCTCGAATTTTAGACCACGTAATTTGTTAGACAACGTAGAAAATAACCAATTGTCCGTATGAAAATCCTATATTTGGAGTCTACTGGGGTCTCTGTGTTGTCCATTTAATCTTAATTTATTTTATTTGCAAATCATTCAATCTTATACATAATCACTGATAATGTTCAATACATTATTACTTATGATTTAAAAGCATTGAGGTAATTCACTGCAAATCTTCCAGAACACATGACACGTGTTCAAAAATTTCCATCTTTTGAATACATGACACGTGTACATAATACTAGTGTTCATGTTTAGAACACTGGTATTAATGCCTTAGAATACAACATGCTACTGAGAAATTTGGAGATAGCAATGCACAGTTGGCCCACAGACCGTAAACTTCTTTTTACGGTCTGTGGTTGGTCCAACGACGTCACTACGTTGGACCAACGTCAAAAAAAGAAGTCGGCTCAACATAAAAATGTCCGCCAAGCCAATATTGCAACATTGGGCAAACGTCATGTAGACACGAATAAAACGTCTATATTTGGCGTTGAGACAACGTAATGGTGACATAAAAAAGTACTATACTGGAGAATTTGATCCATGATCGGTATAAAAAGTTTTTCACTGTCTCCGCATCTGTCTAATTTCATATTCACAAAAAGTTTACATGGATTAAATTTTATGCTTATTACCTTGGACTTCGGCTGACGATGAACTGGTTTATAGAAAGCAAACCTTTAAAAGGTCAGGTGAAGAATTATACTTGATGTTATTATACGGTGTCGTGTTCAATTCGACAGCAGAACAAAATCACACAAACATGCAACTGCGATCTAAAGCGGGACAGCAGACACACATCCAATACACAGCTGGACAAAGAATCAAATGATGACGATTTTATCAAATCATAAATAAAAAATTGTGTAATATAAAACTTTCATTTAATTTAATCACCCTTGACACCGCATACTCGAATGCCATTGATAGAGATTGGGGTACTAATATTTGGTTTGGGTAGGTGCTGTGTACTGTTGGAAAATTTGAAGCCCAAAAGTGCCCTCACAATGATACAAATTTTCAAGAAAATGTGCTATCCATATACCAAATTACCTAAATTTCGAGTAAAATGTATATGTAAAACTGGAAGCACAGAATAGCAGGTAAATTCTAACAAACTAGCATTAGCATTTAATAAAGAGGCGTAGTTCAATTGCCGAGGATTTTAAATTTACCTTTTCCCAGTTCAAACACTTTTTGCTTATCCTTTTTTTTACAAATAAATAATATTCTCCTCTATTTGACCTTTACTTTATTCTCTTCTTAATTTATTTTTCTATTATATCGTCTTTTCTTCTATTGTCTTTGCACAAACTCAGTTGTCTAGGATAGGTAGGTAATGCAAGATGGCTTGGTATCAGATAATCCATACGTATATCGCAAGGCTTACTCCGGGACTCTGCAAAGCCAACCAAACGTATATCGGTTTGATTGTAGTTACAGGCAGTTAACACAAGGACTGAAACCATGAACATCAAATATCAAACAGATAAACAAACTAAATAAAAAAGAATTTCTCTTTGTAAAATGTAAAACCAAGGACTCTTCCCATTTGGTGCAGAATTGAACGATGTTGACTCTGGTATAAACTCTAATAATTTTACTGCAATGCGGTACAGCAGGGGACAGCCAATAGGCCGAATTCATAAAAGTAAGCAATTGCTTTTTCTATGGCTTTTACTTGAACTTTTATCCATATATGGGCAGATATTCAAGTAAAAGCCATAGAAAAAGCAATTGCTTACTTTTATGAATTCGGCCTAACATGTAGGCAGAATAAGCGCGCTGCACGTCTTTTTGGAGATAAATTAAAACTTTGTTCAGTTCCTCAAAATATGTTTGTGTCTTCATGAGCTTTCATGGACCAACAGCACCAAATAGGTCGCGTATTCATTCCTATACAAAACAGCCTCCGGATCATAGTGAATATCTTGGCTATAAACCGACTGGTTTCTTCAACTCTTGCATTTATTTTGAGATTATAATCTAGGATCTCACAAGATGAAAAAATATATGGTAACCATATTAATATTTGCTAGGTCGCCTCTAACATAGGTGATGCTCAAAATTTCATTTTGTCCAACTCGATACAAAATTTAATTTCTCTAGACACTAAAAATCAGCTCTCTATATAAAATAAAACCTACCTGTTGTATCATAACTTTTGTTCTATTATTGGTAGCTACATGAAAACAATAATAGCTAAGAATGTCTCCTACACATAGTGTAACAATTATTATATCAATATCTTTTCTAGATGTCAGGTTACCTGAAAACCATAGTAAGTTTCGGTACATCGGAAACGGTGAAATATCTCATGGCATTACACCTGAAATTATATGTGCAGCTTATGATCAACTAATTGTGTACCCAAATTGTATGTAACTTAGAGAACAAATTGGAAATGAAAGTGAACCAAACAGTTCGACAAGTCATTTGTAACTGATAAAGTAAAGTTGTTAGAGATGGAAATTACCCAGAATCCCAATATTTGAAAGGAAGTCTTGTACCCTCTCAGGTTACGAAAATCAGCATAGTGTGTTTCTCTGTAGCATGACCTTTCCAAGTGCGATTTTTATGTAAAAGGCAACAGTTAAAGCTACAATACCACATTTTTCAGTAAAAAAATGAATTTGGTTCCCCTTGGTATCTAGCATGAAAATATTTTAAAATAAAGCTTCATAATGCCACTATTTTACACCTTGCTTTATTAAGGTCAATTTCTTCGTAAACTGTGACTTCGGTGATTTTAACTACATTGCTGGAGGGGCTATTTGTTCCTATTATTATTATGCTTGTGAATGACCATTAGTTTCAGTTTGGGTCAGCTTTTTTAATCATCTCGCATAATTGTATGTTCATTCTTTCTTATGTTTTATAACATTTTCACAGTAAAGCAATACTACATGGCTACACTCTTAGAAAGAAAGTATCAAATATGAGACAAAAAGGATCAATTTTGATCCTTTTTAGGTATCAAATATGAGCTTTTCCTTTAAGGATCAAAGTGATCCCAAAAAAAGGATCAACAATTTTGATCCAAAAAAGGATCAAATATTTCTTATAAAAAAGACCTGCAAAAAACATCACACTGAAGTGACGCTAGCAGGGTTTGAACCCACGCCGCACTCATACCTGCTGGTAATTAAGAGACCAAGGCTCTAACCACTCGACCACGGGGCTGTGTGATGAAATCAACGTATTTATACATGTTACACCATAGTATACATTCCCCGCTGTGTAGCGGTAATGGGGTGTACTCAAATATGAAACAAAACATCACGTTGCATCCAAACGCGGTATCAAAATGTGAGCTCATCCTTTCCGTATCAAAGTAAACCAGAAATACGGATCAAAACTTTGATATTGTAATCAAAAAGGATAAAAATAAAATGATCCTAAAAAAGGATCAAAAATGATCCTTGTGAATTTGATCCATTTGTATATATTGATCCTTAAAGGATCAAAAGTGATCCTTAAAGGATCAAAAGTGATCCTTAAAGGATCAAAATAAAATGATCCCGAAAAAGGATCAAAAATTTGATCCCGGCCTTCTAAGAGTGTATATTATGGTCTTTTCAATTCACCGTACTTGAGCCACTTTTAAAATTGTTGCACATATTTTTACAGTTTCCGGTGTACCGAAACTTACTGTGGTTTTCAGGTCATTAACAGAAATCTAGAAAAGATATTGATTTGATTGTTGTACCATGTGTAGGTGATATTCTTAACTTACCTTTATTAAAATCAAAGTTACGATACAACAGAAAGAACTTTTTGAATGACCCTCGTACTTTCATTCCTTTGAGATGATGAGATACCTGGTGCAAATATGCAATTATTGAAGGGTAAACATTTCTTTGTTTTCTGTTTTTGTGCGATTTTCAGTTATTACGAAATACATTACGAAATGGGACTTTTCTAGTAGGTAAAAATAACCATGATTTTAAGACAATATTGCGGACTGAAAAGCCTTCGATGCGTTTTATATACCCTTGAAACAATCTATCTACAATAATATTTAGGTACAACAGTCAACAGTCTTATAATAATACGAATAATAAAACTAGCATTTATAATGTGCCTTTGCCAGAGAATTCAAAGCGCATACATACAAACAAGACAAAATACAAGTACAATGAACAATAAAATGCAAAGAAATTATTCAAAGAGATATGATTTGACAACAGATTTGAAAGCTTGAACACTTGGTGAACGACGAATGATCAGGGGAAGTGAGTTCCATATCCTTGATGCAGCCACTGAAAAGACTCTGGCCCAAATACGTCTGTTTGTCCTAGGGATCAAGAGCATGACAGGAACGGCTGGTAATGGATGTAGGATTTGCATCTTCACCACCAGATAATCAGAGAAATATTTGGGAGAGAGCTTATTGATAATAATAATAATAATAATAATAAATGGGATTTATTAAGCGCCTTAAGATGAAATCAGCCTCATGGCGCTGCACAGAAAAAGTATAAAAACTACACATTCTACACACACTACTTATTCAGTGTCTTGAATACATATCACTGTTAGAACGTTGGGCAAATAATTTACCCAACGTTGGTTCAACTATGAACAACCCAACTTCTGGGTAAATAATTACCAACGTTGCGTACAATGTTGGCTAATTACCTAACTGTTGGGTAAAAGTTTTAGCTAATTACCCAAATATTGGGTAAAATTTCATCAACAGTTGGTTAATATTATTTACCCAACAATTGCATAGTGCTCCAATTTATGAGTCAATATATTGTGTGGTCAATAGTATCAAAGGCTTTGGAGAGATCTAAAAATATACCAATGGTTGTTTCATTTTGTTCAACAGCATTATTTACTTTATTAACAAGTTGTTCAATAGCCATATAGGTTGAGTGTTTCGGACGGAACCCAAACTGCTTATCATTAAGGATTTTGTTTGTGTCTATGTAGTCAATGCAACGGTCAAATATTGGTCTTTCTAGAATTTTTGAGAGACATGGTAGAAGTGACACAGGGCGATAGTTGGAAAATACATCAGCATTCGACTTTTTATAAATTGGTATAACTTTTGCTATTTTCATTTTTTCTGGTACGATACCTGTTGATATTGATAGATTAAATATATTTGCGAGTGGGGTTACAATTTCATTGCATACTTTTTTAATTATACAGTTTCCAATATTTATCCTACCCCAACCCGTTCTGTTCTTTTGTCATTATTTGTCTATATTGGGAGAGCTTGGAATGTATATCCATGTACATCCATGTACAATTCCAGAGGTATAAATTTTGTCTGTACGATAACGCATCAACCAGATGCCGGTGGTTTGATCGTATGTTTTTTGCGCTTACGCGTTATATCTACGCGTCCTACCAGGCCGCACGTCTACGCGCACGAACGTATCGAGTTTTATTGTACATAGATGTACATCCCCGCTCTCGTATAATTTGTCCAATTACTACCAAACAACCCCTCCCCCCGCCCCTTGGTAGACGAGGGTTAAAGCTTACATTGGCCTCTCCAGCATCTGGATTTCTGTTCATTCACTTGATGCTGTGGGTTTACCTATGAACATTTATATTTAGCATGTTTAGTGTTAAACCTTAATTCTGTTTAGTCATGATAATTAATGTACCGAGTGAGTCAAAAAAACTGCAATAGTTAAATAGAAGCCATATTTTAAGAACAAGAGATATCATGAACATGAAATGTATATATCTAAATAGATTACAGATTTACCTTTAAAATGGTGAAAGAATGGGGAAAATTGATAAAGGCGTCATAGAGATACACTTATTTGAATAGGAAGGCATAGAAACAGTTCTGTCCAACTGTCGTGCATATGTTTTATTCAATACGTAGGACACAATTATGACATACGTTTTTCTCTTTGGTTTGGGTACGTTGAAAAGGGCCGTTTGAGCTTGGTGGCCCTGAATATTCAATATTCGGTTGAACGTGGACTGGGACACATGTG
>JXSR01S048302.1:0-12893 GCA_000969725.1 Ophiothrix spiculata
GTACATCAGCAATTGATGCACCACTTTTGGCATATACTTTTGTTTTCTTATTCCGGTGAAATCTATCCTCTCTGATGCGATTACAAATACTGTTTGAGAATATTATTATTTGTGGGTCTTTATCATTGTGTGAGTCCTTCTTATTTGAACTAGAAGAGGCAGGCTTATTGTGTGAAGAGTCTGTGCGTGGAGGATGACTTTTTGGTTGGCGTATTAATTCAAATGTGAAGAGGAAAGGTTTCTATGCATGTGCAAAGCAGTTTTAATTGATCCAGGCATGCGCAGTGAGAAAAAAATGGCGTTCTAGCCAATTCACTACAACATGAAGTAATCCATAAACTTTTCACCCTGTTTTAACAACTAAAAACTCATTCTTTTTGAAAATCATTGCTGATTAGACCCAAAGCAAGTATAAATACACTTTAATCTTCAAGTTCATTGAAATTGATTATCTAAAAAATTGACTCAAATATTGCCATAAGTGGCGATGTTGGTCAATGTCGCTCTATACGTTGATCGCCCGATTGAGCGCTTATCCCTGACTGTTGATCATATCATGCAAAATTTTATTCTGCTGATAAAGCTGATCAAAGTGTTAATTCAATTTCTATCCTTGATGTCATAATGCTTTACTTGCTTTCATTTTATTTCCAGATTGCCTTCCGCGTAACTGACAGGATCAGGGATGTTGCGAGGTAGGTGTCGCAGGGTGATCATTAGAATGATTTGGTTTTTATTTATTTTTTATTTATTTATAACATTCGGCTGAAAGTCAGGCTAATCCCAATAGTGCATATATGCATTATATTCAAGGGACGCCTCTGTGGTGTGAAAGACAGAATATTGGAAAGAAGTTTCGATTTATATGCAAAGAATTGGAAAGAATTTTCGATTTTTGTTTTTGACTGCATGGTTCACAAACATTATCTGTCATTCCAATGTATGAGTTTTTTCCATGTTTTTCTAAAATATAATGTTTTAAATATTTGCATATTTTGAAATCTGTGTAGATATTGCAGGATTTCATTTTATTCATGTTGAAACCACATTTAATCTTTATATATAATATAAGGCACCACACAACAAATTAGCTTCCTATTGACTTACTGTACAGAATGGCTTCCTAAAAACGCCTGACAACTCAAGAAAGCAACTAGTTGCTTCATGACGCCTTTTTAAAATTAATCATGATCTCTTTTAACACCAAATTATGACAAAGGTACCTCATGACCGCTATCTTTTTAACCCATGCACGCAGTGCCTGGGTTTATCTAACCATGATCATGTCTATCTATCTATCGGTCTATCTATCGGTCTATCGTTCAACTTTCGTAAATATGCTTCTTCTCGTATATGCTTCGACGGATTTTCGTGAAACTCGCACAGGATGATCCTTGGGTAGAGGGGCTACGGGGGTGTTCGCGATTTTGCGACCCGAGGTCATCGGGGGTCAAACGAGGGCGCTTTCCAAAATTCTTTAAAACGCTTCTTCGTCTACAGATTTCGACCGATTTCGACGAAACTTGGGTTGAGGCATCCTTGGGCGGGGCTTCCTTCGGGGTGTTCAGGAATTTTTGATCGGAGGTCATCCAGGGGGTCATTGGGGTCAAGAAAGGTCAAATTACTAAAAAAATGATCAAAAATCAGTATCTGACCATAGGAAGGTGCTGGAATGATGGTTCTTGCATAGATTGATTGATAAAAATATACCGAACATATTTTTAGTACCCTTGACCCCCAAAGGTCAAAGTTCACAGGTCAAAGGTCAAATTATTTAAAATAATAATAAAAAATCAGTATTCGGCCATAGGAAGGTGCTACATTTATGGTACTAGCATAGATATATTGATAAAAATATACTGAAAATATATGACAATATGCATTAATTCAGCAATTATAAATATTGATTTATTGTTTCATAGATGTGGGTGTGGGTGTGGGTGGGGTGGGGTTGGTGTGGTAAGGTTAAAATCTCTCGAAATTTCAAATTATTAAAATTACATGACGCATCATATATGATGAATTCGGAGCATTTGGTATTATGATAGATCCGGTTGAGCGATTTTGAAATGTCTATTTGTATGTAAAAGTATAGTAAAGTCTGAACTTAAACGTCCTATATCTCATCAAGGAAGCACATTTTTCTATGTTGATATTTTATGGTTTAAAAGTATAGATTTTGTATTAACAAGTTTGTGTATGATTTTTATATTGATTTTAACCATTTTCTATAGGCCCTATTTAAAATAAAACAATGTTCAAAAAATGTTTCTTTGAAGTAATTTTTTTTTTGCTAACAGGCTTTCGTGCATGGGTTACTGAGCCGGTGGCTCTCTGGTTTAAGATATATATTGACGCCCCTACAAGCTGAATAGTGTATTACCAGAATCACATGCATTTTTTGAGGAAAGCCATAAAATTTTACCAAAGTACTCTGAGATCAAAAATGTGCTTGTGAGGAACTTAAAATTAACTGTAATTAGAGCAAAATATTGACCAAACGTATAACCACTCCATATTTTTGAGGTTCTTATTTAAGAGGTCAGTCAAATTTGCCAATTATAGAAATGCCGGATCTTGAAGGCCAGTTCATTTAATGTAGTGAGCCCATAAAGTTGTAGCTTCAAGAGAAATTTGATAATTAACTCCTTATTTCATGTTCACTTTAGCTAATTTCTATCTTGATCATATTGCACACATATCCACAGGAAATTTCCAATTGCTCTGGACCTTGGCTGTGGCAGGGGACATCTCGAAAAACACATGGATGATGTAAGTATCAAGCCTCCTGTGAGTGCTCAGTGTTGTCAACATTAATCCAAACTCCCAAATGCTAAAAAACTGTTTAAGTCTGAATATGTCATATCAAAATTTCCTGTTTCCAACATGTATCCCTCATATATGATGTATTCAGACTTAGGCAAATTTCTTGATTTTTTGTTGTTAGACAGAGGTGGGTTAAGGTTATGGTAGCATGCCTACTGTCCATATATGCATATATGGACATTAACTCATAACCCCAACTACCAAATGCCTAAAAACAGTCTAAATCCCAAATGTCATACAAAAATTTCCTGTTTTACCTGGGATTCAAACCCCAGACCTCTCTAATCCAGATCCAATGATGTATTCCCTGTCCATGATGTATTTCTTGAAATTTGCTTCCTGGATATTGTTTTGATTGAGGCGGGTTAATTAAAGGTTATGTACCAATTATGAAAATCACTCAAGCTAGGATTTGATTAGTCTTTGTGTAACCATTATTTACAATATTACAGTATTCTAGGATATTATTTGATAATGCTGAAATTTTCTCTCATATCCTTGAAATGATTAATAGTGATTTCAACAACTCACTGGATCTCATTATACAGGAGCGTACCGTTGTTGATTCATGATGAATCCACATTTGATATTCAAATTAGCGTGTCGCGCACAGCACAGTGTTTACTGAAGTGCGTTTACGCAGTAGGCCTACACATAAGTTGGCGCACTGCTCATCGCGCGTCGGGCACTTATAGTACGTGCAAAAAGCCCGGTTCTTGGGAACAATTGAAAACGTCAAAGTAGCCAACATTCATGAACTAGCACTTTGCTTCAGATTATGCTAAATATTTTTATGAAGATGAGTACGCATATATGTCATTTTTATTGAAAACATTTAGAATTTAATTAATACATTTTCAGGAAGATTTTCGTTGTTGAAAGGTATTCAAACACGCCACAGAGTTGTTCATCGCGAATCAATAAATCTGTATCCGATGCGTGGGCGTATTTTTATCACGCTCGGATGGCTAAAGCCACCCTCTCGCAATAAAAAATATTTGGACGCATGGATGCATCGTTGTTGATTCGTGATGAACAACTCTGTGGTGTGTTTGAATACCTAATTGAGCTCTTCAAAGTTATCTCATCATGTGAATACAAGAAAGGAGTAAGTGCAATAGCTGCCATTTAAAAACAAATGTATTACAGTTTACACCTCATTAATATTTATGAATCCATGCAGTATTTTTATTGGTCAAATAACGGAGACGCGTAAAAAGTAATTTTGAATCTTTCCCGCGAATGCGTTAACCTTAGTACAGTTGCATGGGTACGTGTTGCAGATATGTTTTACACACACATTTGGAAAGAGTAAAAACTTCCACATGGTACTACCGCATGGCTCACAGCAAAACTGAACTTGCTGATTTTAAAGTTTATTTCTAAGTTAAATTTGAATTTTTGAGGTGTAGTAAAATAAATACAACATGGTTTATTTAGGAGAAGGATTACAAAATACTGTCCCTTGGTGTTGGATAATCAAGACTTTCACCCTCGGCTGCGCCTCGGGAGGAAGTCTCGATCATCCGAGAACACCTCGAGAACAGTATTTTGCGATACTTCCTCTCAAACCATGTTGTATAAATTTGTATATTACTCACTACACAGTGGCCAGTCTTGGATCAGTGGGTCTTGAGGTAGTTCTTCAGGAGACATTGTCACCTGAAGAAAATGGTTCTTCAGTTGACAATGTCACCTAAGAAACCATGTCAAGAGCCAATGATATATGGGTGACAAATTCTATGGATTTTTCACATTCTAGTGGCAAGGTAGTAAATAAATAATAGCATATGGCTGCCATTACAGATACAACGTTCTTGCACTCATGATGATATGATTCAAGGCCCAAATATGCTGTTAAATGTTGCTGACCATTTCTAGATAAGAAAGATGTAGTTTGCTTGGACAGATTTTTAGGTACCATCAGTGGATAGAACACCCTTAAATTATCAAAGAAAGTCGGTTGACTAAAAATTAAAAAAAACTGAGTTAATTAGTTTGACCAAACCAGGGTCGTTCACTTACCTGCATGCACTTCAGCATCAACAATACCATCATCACCAATCTCCCTTTTTATATTGTATCATTACAAATGATATTTTCTTGTAGAAAACAGGAAAATTAAAACTTATGCCTCAAGCCCAACCTTCTGTTTTTGTTGGCCTACAAGTGCAATGCAGCATCCTTCAAAGTCAAGTTGGGAATACACATATTCCATGGTCATGTGACCACAGGTTGCAATCTGGGGATCAATTAAGATAGAGGTATGCGCCACAGCCAAGACTCCCTTCTCAAACTTCTTCTTCCTCTTCTAAGGATCATTGTTTCAAGCTTATTTCTGTTCTGTTCAAATTAAACACTTTGAATACTTTATACCATTATATCAATATTTGCAAATCCCAAATCTGTTGGAGTTTATATTTTGAATCTATATTTCCATATTTGTGTTGGATCTATAAAAAATAACTAAGCCACCGAAGCTCTGCCCAGAAATCTGGATTGCGACCACCGATCAATGTAGAAGTGTGTGATGGTCTCCACAAGGATGCTCCCTTTCTTTATGCTGAAAAGTTTACTTGCATTTTAACATTTTTCTCTGCAAATGTTTTTATTATTGTAGGACATGGTTGGAAAGCTTTACCTTTGCGACATGTCTGAGAAGATGCTGGTAAGTCTAAAATTTAAAATCACATGTTTATTATTGCCACAAAAGTTGTTTTTCATAAATCAACATGATATATCTGCCAAGCCTAGCATTCATTCTGACTTGTAATTGACTCGATGTGTGAGATCAGTCACTGTGCTCTAACACTGATCAATGTGCCTGGTTGTCTGTGGCAGCTACCTGTTGTTTACATATGAAAGATACTCAGTGTCAGTGAGTGACATGGACCTGGTTCAAGTACCTATAGCATCTGTAACTTTAAGTACTTAATTTTTGCATGTGACATATATGCTTGTTACCAATCGTAAGGGCCTATTTACAGTACAAAATGCATGCTCAATTCCCTTAGAGAACCATAGTAAACAGTGTGACTGTGTGTCATGTGTAATGCTCTCACACTTTGTGATCAATTTTCACAAAACTTCACCCATAGGTGCAGGAATAAATCTTGAACAAACATAACGAGCCGTTTATTTCAAAAATGGGTGCCTTGGCAACCAGTGAGCCAATCACAAAATAGTAGGCCTAAGCCATAATTTAAAAAGTGTACGAGATATTTAAAAAAATTTCAATACGTTTGTGGGGAATTGGATTTTGCTTGCAATATGAAAAGAGATTAAAAAACCCAAACAATGCATTCATAAAACTTCCACAGAAAATAATAATGAATTGTATTGACCAAGTTTTTCAATGATACATAAAAAGTGTAAATGTATACAAGCTTAATTTATACTTTATGAAAAAGAAGAAAACATATATGGCTTATCTACTCTTTCATGACAAATATTCTTGTTGTATGCCATCAGGATGACATTTCACATCCTCTGGCCTGGAGGATGTTGATTTCTTCCAACAAGACACAATTTTTTTCCAACTTAAATTTGTGCTTGCTGGCACACATACTTAAGATTTGTTATAACTTGGTGATGTTTTGGTCCATGTTGGTAAGTTTGAGTCTGCCCTCATTCATCCAGGCATTTGTATATAGACCGTAACACAGATCACACAATGCCATCATGCATTAAAAGGAAGTGTTTTCTACACCTGATGGCAGCAAACACACACAGCTGCTCAGAACACTAATTGTCAGTGTGATGGCAGATGTTTTTGGTACCACATCGGTAAATAAACTGTGTAGCGACGTCTGCTAGGTTGAGATGCCTGTTGTTTCCGGATTACTTCATTTATATCTTTAGGTACATGTTCACGTTTATTGCAAGATTTGAGGAAGCCCTAGTACATTATCTTCATTGGCATTTTGATGTCCTTTAATTGATGATCAACTGCTATGATTGGTCAGATGTGCTCTTATGTATACTTTAAGTTTAAAAGATAGAGAATTAAAGAATAAGAGACAAAATGTTGGTATTCACATATAATACTATTATGCACTAACCATGCATAGTTATGGGATATTCCACAGTTCTATGTGGGCAGTCAGCATTTGGATCCATATTCATGTTTTGATCATGTCTCAAAGTTATACACCAAAGTTAAGTTGATATACAGGGTGGACCAATAAAAGCGTTATTGAAGTTCAATGTCACGTAACTTAAAATTGGAAATTAATTCAACAATAGTTTTTAGATATTAATAAACTATATATCTTGTTCTTATATAGTGAAAATTTTATGTGAAACAAAGCTTGCATTGCAAAGGTATTGCCATTTGCGCAAAAAGAGTCAAAATCAGGTTTGTCCACGGGGCAAGTTTACATGGGTGCACAGAATGAGCGTTGGTTACAATATCTGTCTTAATTACCTGATTGGTTTTGCATTACTGATTAGATTAAAGAATGTGATGAAGGAACTTGTGTCGAGAACTCATCCTAGTTTTACAGCAGCAATGTTTGCTGCAGATCTCCCTATTCAAGATCCCTCTATTTTCTTTATCCCTGTTCAAAACAGTACCAAAGGGGTGAAACTTTGTTCTTACTCTATAGTCTTCCTAGTCCGTTGCATTAGGAAAGTCATTCCTAATGCATGTGTATCATCTACACAGACTATTTACAGAGTTAGCTTAGCCAGTCGCGTAGCTACCAGTTCTAAAAAATGTTCAGCAATAAATGTTCTCTCGCGACTTGTGAACTTCCTTCTCTTACCGCCTTACAAACCAACGTTATAATGAAAATGACCAAATACATGCACTGCCTTTGCCAATTTGAACTTCGGGCCCAATAAATTCTTCAAATTATTATGGAAGTACACCATACTTGTGTTAGTGTGATGCATGCATGCATGCATGTCAATAGTACTCTCAGTCAATGATATGCACCTTTAATACGATGATGATAAGGATCAACGCCATAGAGAAATAAAAACCATGCTGATTGTAGACATAATTATGATTCTAGTGAACATTAAAGTATTCCCGGCCCTGGACAAAGTGGAATTCGGCGTGTTTTGTACAAATGTCAATAATTTTGCAATGCAAGCTTTGTTTGACATGAAATTTTCACTATACAGGGATAAGATACCAAAGTTTATGAATATATAAACATTATTCTCGAATTATTTATCATTAGTACGTGACACTGAACTTCAATAACGTTTTTATTGGTCCACCCTGTAGAGGATCCCATTAAGGATTTTCAAAACATTGAAAATTTGTTTCAAAAAAGGTCCTCAAAAATCAAATGTTGTTATACAGACAGATTTACAGAGCTAGCGATATTTGTTGATGGTGCTATTGAATTTACACACAGAGATCTATAAATATGACATTCACTTCCCAAAGTACCAATAAGTTTGGTCATTTGGATGTTTACAAGCTGACTTAGGGGATGAATTAAACTTTGCTGTAGAAGTGGTCTCTAAGTGCTTTTGCTCACTTTAATTTACCAAACTTTTATTAAAACAAAAATAATTGTCATTGCCATTGTCGCTTATGTTCTCGTGGCCATTGTCATCATCATCGTCGTTGTCGTCGTCATCTCCATCGTTGTAGTCATCATCATCATCATCATCATCATAGATAGTAGCTGCAGCAGTAAAAACAATACCAAATTATAATAATAATAATTAGAGATGTTTGAGCGCTCATAACAAAACCTTAAAACTATACAACTCAAACAAATACAAATTCTTACAACAACACATGGTCAATTTTCATTAAAGTAGTTAGAAAAAGTTTTAAAAAAGTTTACGTTTTTGGGTCTAAACCATTTGTGTACTGCTTATAATGGGAAAAATAATTTTGTCAACAACACTTCCACCATTTCTCCATAGCATGGTCTTAAATATTTTGTATGGCAAAAGAATAGGATTTATTACATGATCCAAAATATAAATTGCCAAAAACCGTGCATGGTTATTATCATCAGAGCCGATGTTTGGAGTTAATAATATTTTGTATATTTCAAAATTTGAACTTATATAATGATCACAGAAAAAATGATCACAGAGAGGTTTATTTCAATATTGGTTTCAATGTTGATATGATATAGAGGTTTTACTCTGGGTTAATAGAGAAAACTTAATTTTCAGCGTGAACACATTAGTAGCACAGATATCAGATAGGACCCTAATTAGCTTAACTTAAAATGAAACCTAGCTATTCCTTGAGGCTAGGCTTTGCATTAGTGCTACATATATCCAGTCATTAACAGGTGCAAAATGACCTTCTATGAAGGGGAAGGATAATCAAGTTTTGTATGTGGGCGCTTGTGTACGTAGTACAGCTGAACAAAACCAAACTCCTAAACAGTACTTAGGTTGCTAGTCCAAGTCCTCTGAACAACAGCGTATGTACTAAGCCCCTTGCTTGGTTAAACCTTTTATTCCTTTTTCTTCTTCAGCCAAAGAGCATTTGAGAGCTATGAGTTTTCACCAATTTCATCTAAGGTCTAGTCTAGTCTAGTGAAAACAGCTTTTTGCCTAATTTTTTATTGATATAGGTGGTATTTGAGCTAGTACTGACTTGATTTTCTTTAAAGCATATGAAATTAATTTTAAACCCAAAAAGTTTTGACTCTAATTGGAAAAAAAATGTGTATTAAATATTTTATAAAATTTGATTATGCAATTGTTCGCTGCTCGATTCAATAATCTCAAGATGTGGCATTTTGACTTATATACTAAAGTGCAGTTTTCAAATATATGCTAAGGAAAAGACAGGGCTTCACACAGTGAAAACATTTTGTACAATTTTAAGCATGAATGCTAAAATTGTATGGATCTTATATTGGTATAACATGTGGAGCAAGTGGCTGTATACTTTCCTTGTCTTATACCAATATGGTCTGGGTTCAGTTCAATTTATCCTGGTGCCAATGTGTAGGGTAGGTTAAACTGGTTCAATTCCATATCCTGGTGCTGCATGTTTGGTTTTCAGTCAACACTTATCATAATATACCGTAAACTGGGGTGACTGTGAACGCCGTTGTGACTTTGAACCAAATTTTAACAAGGTGGTTCATGAAATATAAATCTCGCCTAATAGTGATTTGTATAGAATTTCAACAATCAATGGTAATTATAGTGAGATCCTCTACAAACCACTATCAGGCAAGGTGAGTCTCTCACGAACCACCTTGTTGAAATTGTGTTCAAAGTCACCCCGGTGTTCAAAGTCACCCCAGTTTACGGTATAGGTTTTCTCCTGGACCATGGAAAAAGTTGATAAGATTGGGCAGACACTGTTCAATAAATCTGACAGAGGGCCCACACAGAAGTTACCATAGACATTGTTGGGATACTCTCTCCAAATTCATCATATTTATTTTATTTATTGAGCTAGATTGGATACTCTCCCTCGCTTTTCAAGCTCAAGTGTACCTTGCTTCTGTGTGCGCTACAATGAAAGTCACTTGAGTGTCAGTGAATTAATAGAGTTAATGGGCAATGCTTGCTGCAATTCAACCACATCTCAAGCTGTCCTCTTGACTTCCCACACCAACTGCTCATTCTTGTATCTGTTATGGAGGCGGCAGGGAGGGGCACTCACATATGGACTATATCTTTTATTGGATTTCTTTATTTCAAATGTTAAATTGGAAGATGTTGAGCAGGAACATTATTCAAGATGAGATCATAAGGGTAGGGGCAAGATAGAACAGATGAAGAACTTTAAAGGAGCATTGGACAAAATTTCAAATTTGTGGATAATTTACACTTCATATGTTCAGCAGTGTGAGAATGCAGCTTTATAGCTGATTTCAGCTTTTTCAAAGGCTTCAAAAGAGTCATAATTTCAGCTTTTTCTTTCATTTTCAGCCTGTTTTTGGCATTTTTTCACCATTTTCAGCTTTTTTTTATCGCATGACTCTCACTGCCCTGCAACATAAGAATTCAACACAACAGTCAATTACCAGTTATCAGGAAAAATTTGATCAAACCTTCAGAGAAGTCAAAAAATTGAATTTTATTTTGTTTGTTGATTTTGGGTATGAAGTTATTCTCTAAACGTTGATCAAGAAAGAGATTTGTTTATAAAAATTCCTTTCACATCATAGATTGTAGATAAATCAAAAACACACACACAACAAAAATTGGAGTTTGTGTTACTGTTAACACCTATAAAGGCCAATTTTAAAAATTCATTTATAGAGGCTAGTATTTATTGTTGTCAACAACCATAATTGAAAAATTTTGATATATAGGGTTTGAATTTGTCAACAAAATTTTGCATGCTGTCATTATTACCGCTAATACTTCAAATAATGCAAAAATCTCAAAATGTTTGGGGATGATGCTGAACTTGTCCAATGCCCCCGTTAACATTAGTTTTTGTTTCTAAGCACATTTCCTATAGATCAGAAATTCACATTCATTACATAACCATTTAAAATACTCTCTGCTACCTTGCAATGATTGGGACAGACTCTCGCCAGGGGCCACTTAAAATGTACTCGCGGGCCAGATCTGGTCTGCGGGCCTCCAGTTGAGAATGGAGGAGGGGAGCTATATTAACTTTGTATATAATGCTTGGGTCAACAAAGTTTTAGTGTAGGTATTTTGTTTAAGGACAGTAGGGATCACATGCATAGCAGGTGTTGTTTTTTGGGGAAGGAGGTTCTGTACCCCTACCCCACCAACTCTCTGGCTGTGTCACTCTAACTGAGAAACATAGGAAAATATATTGCTCCCTGGCAGAATTTTCCCCATAATATGATTTTTGCCTTAAGTTCAATTGCTTTTTGCGCATAACTACATCCCTGTATGAAGACTTTTGTATGTTCTTGACAGGGACGAAAGTACCTTACCCGGCTCATATCAATTACATCAAATTATGGGTCAGTAACTCTACAAAACTCATTAGTAAACTAAATGGAGCACTACAGTCATCTATCTGTCATGTTTATTTCCCCAGCGCAGCAATGTGCAGTCTTGCTTGGATGACAAAATGGTACTTGCTTTTCTTGACAGTCGGAGCAAGGGTACTTGAGATGTAGACATATATTTGGTTGAGTTGTTACTACGATTTGCCAGGTCTTGCCATGCATAGTTTAACCTTTCATCAAGGGGTAAGGGGAGGCTGCTATTTTAATGTTGTGCAGATTATTTTCCTACAAAATGTATCCTCTTTCATTAAAAAAACTTTCTCATCATTTGCCATATGTTTCTGGCTACTCATCAAGAGACTTACTTTACTTTATAAGCCAACTCAAGTTTCAATATGTTTCCGCTTGCTGTGTAAACCATGTGATTTATTTTCATATGCTTTGGATCAGGTTTGATGTCAGATAACGTGGTACAAGCTACAAGAATCATAAAGTTACTAAACAGTAAATGATTTACAAAGACCTTCAAAACACCTGTCCACATATCTTTATGGATAAAAACTTAAACTAGACAGTAAAACCAATTCAAATAATGATCAAAAGCCAACAGTTTTTTATTGTCAACCTGTTTTTTATAAAATGATTTTGGGCATGATACGTGAAATTTTACATTGTTATTTTTTTTAAAATTTCACGCATAGTTCTATTAACAATTACAAGTAGATATTTTGGTGATTTTATATAATTAATTAAAAAAATCATGACCATTATTTTGTAACTTATTTCCAGAGCATGAAACATACTTACTAAATTTACTTGGTACGGTATCATTTTAAATTGAACACTTTGTTCAAATTACTAGCTGGATTACATTGTTCTTTCTATGGTATATGTAATCATCATTTATAGATAGATATTGATGGAATCCCAAATTTGAAGCTCAAAAATGTATGGATGAATATAGGGGTAATGACAGTATCTGCTTTGTGATCTGTTTTGTGCAATAATGATTTATGAAGAACCACCTTAAAGAGTGGAAAAAGTATGAATTCACTCTGAACAAACCTGTGGGGAAATACAATGTGTCTAAACCCTAACCATGATGTATATCTCAATAAGCAATTAATCAAGCAAGCTCCAGTACCGAGACTAACTACTTCCGCGATGTTAGCTTGTTCGGCG
>JXSR01S048302.1:42150-79167 GCA_000969725.1 Ophiothrix spiculata
GAAAATCCTTTTCCGACTCATCTACCCAAGAGCCCAGGTATTGAAAGTCTTGGACCTGGTCTAGTTGACTTCCCTCTATTGTGGACAGTGCATCAGTCTTGATGTTATATGCCATGAATATGGTTTTTGAAGCATTTATCATAAGACCAACTGTTGCAGCAGCATCCTCAACTCTGGTCAGCAGTTCTTGAGCTTGTTGTTATGTGTCGGACAGCAAGGCAATGTCATCTGCGAAATCTAGGTCGGTAATGACTTCTGCAGGGTGCCTTCCAACTTTTTCGAGGTGCTACTGTAAAGCCCAGCATGTCCTTGTCTTCTCTGATTGCCATTCTCATCACATAATCTAGCACAATGATGAACAGGTAAGGTGCTAAAGTATCGCCCTGTAGCACTCCTGCTAATATCTCGAAAGCCTCAGTTTCACCATCTGGTGATAACACAACTGCTTTTGTGCTGCTGTACATGGTATTGATTGCTTCGACGATGGTATTTCGGTATCCCATAAGCAGTGAGAATCTTGAGCATTTTACCTCTGTGCACTGAATCAAAGGCCTTCTTGAAGTCTATGAAGGTGATGACACATTCAAGATTCTTGTCCTTGATTCCTTCTATAAGTCTCCGTAAGGCAAGGATGTGGGAAGTAGTTGAGCGTTCAGCGCGAAACCCATTTTGGTTTGGTCTAAGCAGAGGTTCAATGTGAGGTCGAATGCGATTGAGTTTCTTAAAATATAATATTGTTTTTAAATTTCAACTACAGATAGAAATAAATAATGATTTTCAGAGAATTGAAAACAAACAACTAGTAAGAAATACAAACAAAAATACTATTTGCTGTTCCTGTTCAATTACTGTTTTTTCCTTATTTAGTCTTGTCTTCAATAATAACAGTCTTGTTAATAGGCATAACGCTATTTTGACTGCACATGTGCGCAATTTTAGTATAGCCTTTTTCATCAGATTGACAAAATTGCAAGTCAAATTTGATTTACACATTGTTAAGTAGACAATGCAATAGGAATTTTTAAAGAAACTTTAGCTCAGCTATTCACAATTTTGCATATTTTTAAATACACAATATCTTTTCAGTAATTGTCAACATTTATATAAATTTGTCAATTTTTATATGAATTATTCACAAGTAATACAAATTAAATTCGAAAGGCACTTATATTTGTCCTATCCAGTGACTTTTTACTCTCTAAAATTTGATTAGTTGACAAGTTAAAGCAATTATAGGAATTTGCTTTTATATGAAACTCAATGACGGCAACCCTCAATGATGACATGAGCACAATACATGTGTTGATATTAAGGTTTCTGTTGAGACTGTTTTTTAATGTCGACATATCGCAATAATTTTTTGTCGACGTCGACATAATGTCGACATAAAGTTGACATCAAAGGTTTGGTTTTATTGGGAAAAACAAAAATTTTTGAATACGCAACAATGACCCGTTTTAGACGTAGACTTGCATATATTATAGTAATGTACTAGTTCTTTCTGCGTACGACAATATGGATGATATAAAATTGATATTTTGTAACTTTTTTGTTGTGAACCATCGTAAAAAAACTTTTTTGAAATGGATGTAAATGAGGAACAACTAGTAAGCATTAAATTATTTCTGCAACACTTTAAAGCTCAACTGCTAATAAACAGCCATAAATTGACTATTAAACGTAAGTTTTATAAAATTTTACTTGCCCAGTTTTGTCGACAAATGAGATTTCATATCGACATGTCGAGATATGCTTTATGTCGACATATATGTCGACATAAGGCATGTCGACAGAAACCTTAGTTGATATTGAGGGTAGTTATCGAGCTAGTTCAGGTATATATGATGAAAGCTTTGTCATGGAACCTTTAATACCTGTTACCCTCCATAAGATTGAATCAAAATAGTGTTTTGTCTCAATGCTGATGAATGCATTTGTAGTTTGTAATTTTGAATTTTTAGTTTTGTTTTACATATTTATATACATTCCATTCTAACCTCTTTTCTTATTCATTTCTTATAAATATACCTAAATAAAAGTGGTCCAATAGAAAGGACAATCATGTAACTTATAGGCTAAGCAAAATTTATTGGACAAATTAAACAAAAATCCATGCAGGGGTGGCATTTACAAACAATTGGCCCTGCACTCTGGATTTCTGTTTAAACTGTCCAATAAATTATTGTTTAGCGACATGAATGGTTCATTGTCCATACAAGCAATCACCCACTGGAAGGTATAGTTCAATTAATAGAGCCCTATTTTTTTCGGGTGACACAAACCAATATGAGGGATAACTACCAAGTTCAGTGATCTAGAAAGCAACTTACTACCTACCCCAAAAAAAAGGCTCGGGTGAGATAAGTGGACTATCTAGAACTCGGGGATTTTCTAGTAGTCGGTGGATGGATTATAATGTGATGGCGGATTTGTATTGCGGATAGTATCACCGAAAAAACAAATGTCCTATGGATCGGACTATGGAAGGTAAAGCATAATACCCTGATGGACAGAGTCATAAGTGAACCAACCCGTAACAGGACACTCAGTACATGGCTATGATTACCTTAGTTTGTCAGATAATACATGAGCTAATGTGCATGGCTGTGATAACCCTTACTTTTCATTTTGAACAAAGATTTGAAACCAACACTTGTAAATCATTTGATCCTTCATTAATCAGGCCATTTTTGCATTCAATCATCCAGGATTAGTGAGTAATTTATATCATATTCAATACACTTATTTTTTAATCAAAGGTTCATGTGAGTTTTGGAAACTTCATTTTCAATTATTGTCATTGCATCGTGTTCCTTGCTTACTTACTTAAACTTTCTTAATACTGTCCTCCCTCTAAGTCACTAGGAGTCTTCTGAGATAGCAACCGTTTCACTATACTTTGATCAACACAAAATAGGCGGGCCTCTTCACATCGTGAATTGATACAGATAAGCGCGTGCGTAGCTGGACACAGCATAATTGCAGGAGATGCAGCGCGCGTTGCACGTGGGGCTCGCACATCAGTGTCTACGGCGCACATGTAACTGGGATTATGTTTACGTGCGGATGAAGAAAAACCTCATAATTCACGCCTATTTAGTGTTGATCAAGGTATAGATTAATTCAAGTCCTACAATGTTCTGGGATCATTTTGGCTTGGCAGACAGATTCCAATCCCTGCAGAGCAGCAAACCCTAACATCAAGAAAAGCTGTCATCTGCAATTGAGGTAGAAATTTGTATTAGAAGTGTTTAACAATCTAAATGCAGAGTTTTTGTTTCAAAATCTGCCGTGCAGGCTGCTATTAGAATATGTGAGTTTTGAAAATGAATTTTAAGATTAATTTTCATTATGTATCTTTTGATGTTAAGTGAATCTGCATCATTCCAGTTAGCTCTCCTTCAAGATTTTATCCAGACTTCAAATGTTCTACCAACATGTGAATTGCAGATTATCTTCCTCTTGTTTACAAGGGCAAGATTTTGATGGGCAATCACATCATCTACGTTCCTAGTTATTCAGCAGTACTTTTCTTTGAATCTTGTTTTCAGCTTGGGTATATATTGAGGAATCAGATGGCACTATCCCCATTTGGTACTTTAATAAGTCTGGGATCAATTATTATCCAGGGGAGACTTTGTACAAATCTTGTTCGTGCAAACTTGCTTCCAAATGTTTATTGCACAGTAATTCTCATAAATTATCCATGACCCTCATGAAAAATCAATGCTACATACTTTATTTGTTGTGGTGGCTATCTTGGGCATCATCTGGAAACAAAGCCATAAGTTTCCACTACACTAACTAAACTGGCGCCACTATCCGGTGTTTCTAAAATCTGCAAAATTGACCGCCCTCATAAAATGAGGACCTCAAAAAGTGTAGAAGAGCAATTTGTTTGGTGTATATTTTGATCTAATCATGGATTTAGGTTTATTTAAAGTTGTTCTGATGCCATATTTGATCTCCAGAGTACTTTGGTAAACTTTTAAGGAACATGGCTCTCAGTGATGGGGTGGTATTACCTTCAACGCACAGTATCTCGAAAAATTTGCCTTGATGGTATATATTTTTCATCATTTTTGTTAAAAGAGATCATAATCAATTAAGAAAAGCCAGTGTTGAAGAAACCAGTTGCTTTATAAAAGAGTTCTCCTGTGTTTTTTTGGAAGCCATTTCGTACAGTAAGTCAATGGGGAGCTATTTTGTGGTGTGCTGTCATAAGTAATGCATTTAGCCATAATGTGCCCACAGGGGACCATTTTCTTGAATCGGGTGGAAGCTAGATTGTTGCCCTGATTGTTGTAAGTTGTTGTAATGGAATTTTTGCCTGTAGCAAATTTTAAGTGTCAGAAGCTTTTCTAAAACATTTTTTTTTGTAAACAAGTTGTTATACAGGGTGTCCTAGAAAAAAGGAAACCGAGATTTGCGCCCTCTGTTCTTGGAAACGGTTGAATGATTTGGAGTACTGTTTTGCTAGATTAATGCACCAGAAAGTCCTCTTTACAACAATACCAAATATTCCTACGTTGTTAACCTGGTTGAGTATTTACGACCAATTCTATTATTTGTGCATTTTATATCTTTGTACCACTTTTGGTAGAGTTAACTTCTTGATGTCTCTTGGTGCCATTTGGTGGAAATTTGAAGACTTTGTTGTTAAGCAGGGATGTAAATGACACAACGTTTAAAGACCTGAAGAAGTGACAGAAAGGCCTGAAAATGGAGTAAAATCGTCCAAAACTAGGCTGAGAATAAATAAAACAGCGTAAATTTTGACGGGCCTGAATTCGTACATCCATGTGTTAAGGTAACCCAACAGGAAATCTCTCTTCGATAATAAACGGCAACTTCATGAAGGCTACGTATGTTCTCATTCAACAAGTAACAAAGGAAACATTTAAAAGATGAACTGCATCTTGCAATGCTATTTGCTTATAACAAAAATATGATATCAAGCTGATGAATGGTTTGAAATTCAATTTTGGGATTGGATTTTCCATAGCTCAAATAGGAAGCAAATTAATCATGAAATCTCCTTTAAAAAAAACGTTCCTGTATTCAGTTGAACTCTTTGAGTTTAATATTCTAAATCTAGGAACAATCCGATATTCAGTCATTCAAAAGAGAGTCTTAAAGGAGTTCTTCTTGCAACAGGGCTTAAACTCAAGCACATCATGAGCAAGAAGTTAACGCTACCAAAAAGTGGTACAAAGGCAAAAAATGCACAATTCATAAAATTGGTCGTAATTACTCAACAAGGTTAGCAACGTAGGAATATTTGGTATTGCTGGAAAGAAGACTTTCTGGTGCATTCATCTAGTCAAACAGTTTTCCAAATCAGTCGACCGTGTCAAAGCACAGAAGGCGCAAATCTCGGTTTCCTTTTTTCTAGGACACCCTGTATAATTTATATTTTTGACAAGGAAATGCCACATTTTGCACCACATATTTATCAATGAACTTTGTACCCTAAACTAAATTGAATAATTTATTTAATTTAAAAAAAGGGAAAGCAGAAAAGGAAGAAAATTTGCAAACATTTTAGAATTTGAATTTACCTTCTAATAACTGGCCTAGATTTTTATTTCTCTGTGTTGGCATTTTTACTCATGACCTTAAAATCACTTCTGAGAAAAATTCGAGATGAATAAGATAATGTGATCCCATAAGTGTATCAACTTTACACTTTCCCCATTATAATGCCCAGAGAGACTCTCAAAATTCACAACCACACAGAAAGAAGTTCAACATTTCACTAATGCACTTTTTGTGTTTTCAAATATTTTTCTGACTTCAAACCTTGTGTTTCATTGAAAAAGAAACACATATATTTCATGACACGTTTTTGCATGTGATCTGTGTGAAGTGTTCTAAGAACTGACCCAGGGGAAGTGTGTGGCTACCTGTAAGTAGTGTGGGTTGACCCCAGGGCAATTGATCCTACCTTGCCGAGATAAGATGGTACAACTTTGTTCAATCACGCTTTTAGCAGATATATTGTCCCTTATTGAAATTTACATAAGTTTGCCTAATTGGAATTCAAAGGTGCAATTAAAATTCAGAGGGAATTTGCTGCCCGTTTATAACATGAACGGATGGATTAAGAACCTTTAATATAAGGGGATACTGTTAAGATAAGATTATGCCAAACCATTGAAATTTCTAGAGAAGAAATATTTAGAGCAGCTAATTATTTTTTCAATTCTTTCAAAATGGATTAAGTCACAACAAGCTTAACATTTATTTTTCAATGAATGGTAAAATGCTGATATATATTCAAGTTTTAGGTCTTTCAAAATGACTTCTTCAAATTAATAGAAATTCTCATGTTCATTTACACAATGTTTACTCTGAAAAAACAACTCCGTAAACCCTAACTCACTTGAATTTTGAGTTTGAAATCTTTCTTTTCAATGACTCGTAAGGTGGAATAGACAGTTAGGATTTTATTTATTTATTTATTTATTTATTTATTTATTTATTTCATTCTTCTTTATCCTGGGTTATCCCTTCAAAGCACTAGTACTGTTCTTCCATACCCTACTTCAAAATCAAGCCACTACAGGCACTGCATTGACTGTGATTTAGTAGTCATTAGGCTACTTCGGTATCTATTTGATACAAAAACCCAAAATTGTTTGCTTGCTTGCCGTTTGGCATCAATTTTTTTCTCTATAATTTTCTAGAATTTACACATCAATATTGTTACAAAATGAATTCCATCACCAAGCCACATAAAGATCTATAGCTAGAGTGCTTGCGACTAACACTGATTCTCCATTTTGCTTTAATAGCACTGATGCATTAAATTGTAACTACAAATCAGCTACAGCCTACATAAATATTGTTCATTTCCTTGGGACTTACATAAGCAAAGAAAAGTTCAAGAGGATAAGAGTAAATGGTTCTCCCCTTGGGTTCCATTGCACTTCCACATCACATTAAAAGAAGTAGGTCGCTTTGTCTGACTCAAAATGCTTTGTAAAAACACATGTGATCTGGGAAAAGTTTTGTTGCTCTTCATCAAGTATTGAGATCGGGGGGGGGGCACTCCCTTATATATTGGCACGCGTCATGCTCCTGTCAATAGACCCCCTTTTTGTTCCGCTGTCACCCAATGACACCGCTTTTCACCGAGCTGCCACCCAATGACCCCCTATTATTTTGAAAGTCAACCTTATAATCCTCTTTTTTATGGGACTCTCATCCATTGCCTTGATTTTTGGAGAACCTACACCGAATGACCCCCTTTATTCCCTCAATTTGTCGATTTTTCAAAACTTTTTACGAAAATTTAGAAGATCAGCAATTTTGTAAATGTCAAAATTAGGCTTATTTTATTCAAAAACTGACACCGAATGATCCTGTTTTTCGCTCTTGCCAACAAATCGCTCGGAATGACCCGTTTTTTTGACCCTCTACATCGAATGACCCCCTATTTTTCAATGTATTTCTCACCTATTGCCCCTACATTTCAAAAGTCCGTAGGAGCAGGTATGTCACTTTCATATTTGAGTTCCCCTCCAGGATTGAGATGGAATCAAGCACATCTAATATTTAATAGTGTATATGTAACAGTATGATGAGAAGAAAACTTTGATTCCCTGCTTTTTATTGGGTTGAATCAAGCAAATTCTGCAATATTCTATAGTGTAAATGTAACAATATGTATATGATGAGCAGATAGAACATGTGTTTGTTTGAATTTGGTCTTGGTCAAGTTTCACCATGTTTGGGCTAAAAAAGAAAAATAGTAAAACAGGTAGATACATTTTAGGGTAAGGGCTAACCTTCTAAAGTTTGAGTTATCACCAGGTATGGCTATTGGTTATAATAACTCTGGAATCATCTATTAATTTGTCTACAAACCATTCTCTTTATTTTGGAATTATAAAACATATACTTTCTTCTGCCTATAAACACCTCAAATTATAGGGTTATGCTGCTTTCATACTTGTTGTCACTTTGCAGCTTGTCTGAAAGTTGAATTCATTTCAACTTGAAAAATCTTGTCGTGCGACAAAAGTTTACCGATATTGATTATCTCAGCGACATGTTACTTTACTGCTACAACAACCGGAAGCGGCAAGTTTTTGTAAAAAATATATATCATGGAGCGACATAGCTGCAAAACTACATGAGTATGAAAGCAGCATAAGGCCAAAAAAAAATTGTTTGGTTGCCCTCCACAGCTTTTTTCAGAGAGGGTCGGTCGGTCAGTTTTTTTTTCCCTTAAATTTTTTTTTAATACACTTCCACGGACTGCTAGGTCGATCGGTCGCTCCAGCCTTCACAACTTCCCAGCGACATCCAAATCAAAACAATCGAATACTTCTTGTAGTGATTTGGGACATCCTAAACATTTTGAGGGTTGAATATCGGAAAAAAAAGCAAAAACATAACTTTTTACTGTAGTTTTCGGTAAGTTTTGCATATTTTTTAGGGAAAAAAATTCAATAAAAAAAAGTTTGGGTCGGGCTGAAAAATAGGGTCGGTCGGTGGGGGGTAACCAAACAATTTTTTTGGCCTAAGGGGAAAGGGATTTGGAATGCCATCAGCTGACTTTCATGTGACAAAACCTTAGTAATGCCCGTTGATGACTTGGGATGACTAGGAGTGTCAGCCACATTTTTTTTTTCAAATTGCTCTATGTACATAATCTTGATAGACTGAGAATATATACTTTCAATTTGTGACATACTGACAATATTAACACCTCTAAAGGCCAGATTCCTTTTATCCGCTTGTGGTGCGGTTGCGGTGAGTTTTGCACTGTAAGGGTATTGGTAATGGTATAATTTAAGGCACAAGATTGAATGGAGATGAATGGTGTCAGGCTGAAGCTGAGATTCAATTTTGTCCATCCGTTTTCAATGCGATTCCATTTCATAAAATTCCCTGATTGAAAAGTTTCCACACGATCAAAACTCGTGTATCGCTCCAGGGACCAATTCAAGTAAACACATGCGTTTCCAGATAGCTGCACTGCAAACGGACCAATCTAGCTGAAAAACCATTATATCAATTAAAAACGCACCGCATGCAGAACTGGATTGAAAACGGATGATCAAAAATTGAATCTCAAGCTGATACCATTCAATCATTTGCTTTAAATTATACAACTACCAGTACTCTTACAGTGCAAAATGAACCGCAAATGGATATAAGGAATCTGGCCTTTAAATGAGTTGGCCAGTACCAAATATAACCATTGCTTCTGCAGTAATTTTGCCTTTAATAATTTGTACTTTCCCCTGACTTTATTAGTTATTGATGCTTAACAAATGTCATAAGGGACATTAAACAACTGCTATATTTGTAGAAAGCTTATAAATATAAGAAAGCTACTCTCTATTTGTTTCTGGTGATTTCTAGAGAAGAAATATTTAGAGTAGTTAATTATTATTTAAATTCTTTCCAAATGGATTAAATCACAACAAGCTTAAAAATTATTTTTCAATGAATGGTAAAATGCTGATATATCAAGTTTTAGGTCGTTCAAAATGATTTCTTAAAATTAATAGAAATTCTCATGTTCATGTACACAATGTTTTCTCTGAAAAAACAACTAACTAAATAACACTTTGGACTTCCTCCATAAACCTAAGTCACTTAAATTTTGAGTTTGAAAACTTTCTCTTCAATGACTCTTGAGCTGGAACTGCATTGACTGTTATTCAGTAGTCATTAGGTTACTTTGGTATCTATTTGATACAAAAACCCAAAATTATTTGTTTGCTTGCCTTTTGCCGTCATTTTTTCTCTAAAATGTACACATCAAATATTGTTGCAAATTCTATTACCAATCCAGATAAAGATTTATAGCTGAAGTACTTGCAACCAACACTGCTCCATTTTGCTTTAATAGCACTGATGCATTGTAAACTACAAATCAGCTACAGCCTACATAAATATTGTTCATTTCCTTGGGACTTACATAAGCAAAGAAAAGTTCAAGAGGATAAGTGTAAATGGTTCACCCCTTGGGTTCCATTGCACTTCCACATCATATTAAAAGAAGTAGGTCGCTTTGTCTGACTCAAAATGCTTTGTAAAAATATATATGATCTGGGAAAAGTAAACTTTGTTTCCCTGCTCTTTATCAAGTATCGAGTAGAATCAAGCACATTCTGCAATATTTAATAGTGTAAATAGTTTGTCTTGGTAGAGTTGCACCATGTCCGGGCTTCAAAGGAAAAATAGTAAAACAGGTAGAGATACATTTTAGGGAAAGGGCTAACCCTGTAAAGTTTGAGTTATCAACAGATATGGCTATTGGTTATAATATTCCTTGAATCATCTTCTATCAGTTTGTCTACAAACCATTCTCATTGTTTTGAATTAAAACAAAAACAAAAACGAATGCTTTCTTCTGCTTATAAACACCTTAAATTATAGGGTTAGGGGAGAGGGATGGGGAATGCAATCAGCTGACTTTCATGTGACAAAACCTTAGTAAAGCCTGTTGATGACTTGGGATGACCTGGAGTATCAGCCACAATTTTTTTTTCAAATTGCTGTATTTACACTTTTATATTATTTGCAGTATTTTTGCCTTTTTAATTTGTACTTTCCCCTGACTTTATTAGTTATTGATGCTAAACAAATGTCATAAGGGACATTATACAACTGCTATATTTGTAGAAAGCTTTTAAATATAAGAAAGCTACTCTCTATTTGTTTTGGATATAAGGTGATGTTGGGAAATCAACTATAATTACTCCATCATGAAGGACCACATGGGAAATGCAATTGTTGCCAACTTTGTTACTTGACTTCAAAATGTCATAGAATTTATTTACAGACTACACTCCCGCTCAAGTATTCCCGCACAAAAACTCAGATTTTCATCATTTTTTGACAGAGCCCATATTGTATAATTATCGAACGAATCCGGAATTGCATTCATTGCATTTGAAAAATGCTGCGTGTAATGCACCTTACTATTTTGTCTGCACATTAAAAAAATGAGTTTATATACATTTCTGTGCATTTGTTTTAAAACTTACGACCTGAAAATATTCTATCTGGTTACAAGGTAATAATGAGGTTATGAAAAATTGATAAATTACACAATAATGTGATTTGTACTTGTTGTGTATTTGTGTATGGCCCATGAAGTCTGCCATTTCTATAGCAATGGTAGATTAAATATTACAACAAACATCGATTTTTTCATATTTAATAGATAAGTTACTTATACTAGTATGAATCTTTGATGATTTTAAGTTGTTTATTATAATAAAAATGAGGTTTAAGAACATTTTTAATTAAATGCAGAAATACTTTTGGAGCGGGAGAATAACTGCTACCTGTGATGCCAGTAAAGTGATAGGATGCAATGAAATTATCCTTGTAATCAGGGTATAGATTTAGGTATTCAAACATGCTATAGAGTTGTATCATGCTACGGCGTATATTTATCACACTCGGGTGGCTAAAGCCACCCTCGCGTGATAAAAAATACGCAGACGCATGGATGCATCGTTGTTGATTAGCGATGAAAAACTCTGTAGCATGTTTGAATACCTTTCAACAACGAAAATCTTCCTGAAAACGTATGAATTAAATTCTAATGTTTTAATTTAACACATACTCATCTTAATAAAAATACTTTGAAGAATCTGAAACATAATGCTAGTTTTTAAATGATTCCTGCCTTGTCATTTTCAACTATTCCCAAGCGCCAGTCCTTGCACGTACTCAAGTTCCCGACGCGCGATGAACAGTGTGCCGATTTATGTGCACTGCGTAAACGCACCCCGTGTACGCTGTGCCGTGCGTGACGCGCTTATTTGAATATCAACTGTGGATTCATCACTAATCAACAACGGCGTGCTCCCGTATAAGAAGATACGGTGAGTTGTTGAATTTAAGATCTTGCTTGTCTATTGAAATTTTGTTCAAGCTATACTTGATTGGTGAATGTAAAGGTGGCTCCATATCAACCAACCATTTTGTTTTGAACACTCAATATAATTTTAGACCACCTGTGTGGGGAATTACCTAATGTTGACTGACCATAGTTTTGGTGGAAAAAATGTGTTCATCAGTTTTGATTTTATGTTATAACATAAATATTCATGTTGATGGCACTACTGCAAATTTGTTTGGCTCCTAAATCAAAACAGAAAGATTTTATTTTCAGCACTGTAATTATATTCATGTTTTATAACGAGCCAACTTCAAATACAAATTGCTTTTTATGAAACTACCTTGTAAATTTTCATCAGAAATGTGTGTTTCATGATATAGAGATTGTTGTTTTATGTCATTGAAAGGCTAAAATAGAGTTTTGGTTGTCAATATTGTAGGTTGAATTATTATTATTACACAAGCATTTATTTATTGAAATACACACTCTGTATGGGACTTCTTATACCAACACATATGCCTAATACCATAAGTCAATAATGATAATCAAAATCTGAAGTGAACAGACATGTACAATATCTGAACTCTACTTTGTTTTGACTGGTGATCTGTCTATCAACATGGTAGTCTCTAGTACCAGCTGGTGTCTTACCCCCTCAGTCATCAAGAATAACTTATTCTAAAGAAATACATCAATCAACTGAGCACTCAATTGGCCTGAGTTTTACTGTTTGACAGGTGATTGTAGCCTTACAGGTTGTGTTGAGTATCTTGCTTAGTGCTGAATGCTCAGCAAAATATAAAAATAAGTTACACAAATAAGTGTTTTTGTTGTGCTGAGCTTCACAACTGGTGCAATGCAAATTAAGATTATTTATTTTTGGAAAACATTTCAATTTTTTAAAGGGAAATCAGCTTTACTTAATCAAGAGATTAGATTTTTAACCATTATTAGTTGATGCCAAATTGAATATCAGATACTTCAAAGAGTGTAATCAAGGACAATGTGCCATGTGCATACAACCTAGAAATTTGAACACTTTTATAGGAAAGTAGTCCTTGCACAATGACTTCACTTAGTTTCAAGTCATGGAAAATGCTATGTAGTAAAACTGCCATTTAAGCATGTCTGTACAGACAATCTTGGGACTAAGTCCACACCTCAAATTCAGCTAAAATATTGAAGCTGATCTCAAATTTTATAATCAGTATGCTTCTTGAGTGTCTTGTGCATCTCATGACAGGTAATCTGCTAACTAACATTTAGAATCAAAATGTGCAATTTTTGGGTCCAAACTTACCTTGTATGCTGTAACATTAGGTTTCCGAATTTGACAACCTCAACTTTGTTTATGTCCAGATTTTGGGTGATGATTTTACACTATTAAAAGTTGTTACACGAAAATCTTCCTGAAAACGTTCATGTCAAAACTTAGAAAGTTTAATGGCAGTGATACTACATAGCATTTTCTATGACTTGACACTAAGTCAAGTTATGGTGCCAGGACTAATAGCAAAGGTGATATTGTTCTCAAATTTCGAGTACATATATATATATATTTTTGATTCTCAGATTGTTGTCCTTTTATAAAATTGTAATTTGAAGTGACTAAATTAAATAAAAGTTATTTTGATATTGACCCTGCATGTTTACTTTTATGAAAGTAACTATGGCTGTTTAACAAACCAATGAGCAAATTGTACAGTTATTTTCAAACACCCTTTCACACATTTTGTACACAAACTGTTTCAACCTCTAAATATATATTATTTTTTGTCTTTTCCGTTGACATGGTGAAAGTAACATTTTGACTCTTCCTGACAATTCTATATTTGGGGCTAAATTGCTTCAGGGCATTTCAAAAGGAATGTTTATGACAAAAAAAAATAAAAAATTCACTTTTAAATGACTTCAGCTCCTAGCATAGACAATCTGTCCACGAGTTTGTTGTTGATAATAGTGCCCACTGGTTGGACCACGATATTTAGGTGTTTGAAAATTAAATTAATTTCCACAATCCTGAATAAAATGCATGTAGCGTTCGGCAATGTTTGTGACATCGCACGGATTTGTATTGCGCTTGACACAGATGATGGATAACATATTTACAAATAATTTCCTAAAGTTGTAGTAAATTCTATCGTAAAGATTTCTTTTAATGCAATTTTTTGTTTGGTGACATTTGGTAACGTTTGTGACATTTTGGTGTAACTTTTTGGCAACGTTCATGACATTTTTGAGTTAAAACATGTGCTCATTCATGCATGGATATAAAAATTTGTTTGGGAAATACTTCTCACGTACCAAGTAACAAATGTATGAGTGAAAAACCTGCTTATATGGTTAAATAAAAAGCAGATTTTTTGCTTGAAGTAAAAAAAATAAAGATTCATTCTCTGTGGAATGAGCTTTCAGAATTTCATTTTGTCCAGTTTGTGTACATACAGTCTGATATATATATAATGTGTTTAGATAAAGGTGGTGCCTTAAGCACCGAATGTAAAAATAACATCAAAATTTAAAATGTCTGGAAATGACCTCCAATAGTATATCTAGATGGGGACAATAACACCTATTACCAAAAGGCTTCCTGGGTTGTGTCTAGCCCAAAGATGTGTTTTAATGAATGCAGTAGTTGTGCATTACGATGCATCATTGTTGTACATTGCAGGCATGATGGCATAAGGTGCTGTTTACTAACGTAATCTGAAAAGACTAACAACATCCTAGGGATGCAAGCCAATGACGTCATGAAAATGCCACATAGAGAGGTTATTGCCACATCAAACTTACTCTGCAGTGACACACAACAACAGAATCAAATTGAAAGTTTGTCTCTAGGCTTATTGAATGGCACATGACATAGTAATGTTATGCTTGTAGTTTCACCCTCAGGATTTCTTTCTCTAGTAGCCTTAACTTGAGAGGCAAGGTTTGGGTTGTCTTTATTGATGGTGAGTTAAAAATAGATGGGTCACTGTGAATGATTGAAACACATGTTGAGTTCTATGTAGGTTTTTTTAATTTCTATTTTAAGTTAATCATTCAAGCTATAGCTATAGTGGTAATTACTTATATCTTGTATTAAAATGAAACCTTTTTTGATACTTTTTATTATCTTTATTAAGTAAAATGCAAATCCCTGTAAATTAAATATTTTTATAAGCTGTAGATATCCTCCTGCTATAACTCAATACATATTCTCTCAACTCACTTATATACAACTCTCTTTTTTGCGCTGATTCTTGTCAACCTATATGATGTTTTAGATGGTTGTCAATGAAAAGGACTTTCAACCAGAAATCTTTTTTGATGGTCTGATGTGCTTCAATTCTAGTATTCTTTATTTTGATGAATAATCATTTTGTTATTATTCTAAATCAGTATTTTAGTGCTTATGATGTGTGGATGTATAAGTGTCAAGTGTGTGTTAAATTTTCCCTCTAAATTATGAGCAAAGAGGTACTCTTTTCTGAGCATCAGAAAAAAAAATCATCTCTTTTATGAGCCATATTCAGTTAGAAAAAAGACACCAACAAGCATCCAGCATCTAACTCTTTTCTTACCAGATGTCAGAAATTAAAGCTGCTCTTGATGAAAGCTTGAAACTTCTGGGAACTTAATTGATGGCAGGCATAATAAAGTTTTAATATTATTATATGCACCCATCGAAAAAGTATACCTCATTTTTATGAATAGTTTGTAACAGGCCTGGTTTGTAACATTTTAAATATTGATTTATCTGGAAGAACATTTGACTATATTTGCATTTAACATAATTTTCTCTGATCTATACATAATGTGATCGGTTCTTTATTTTTTGGACCTAGTACTTCACCAAGCAATAATTAAGTCATAACATACCTGATGATATTGAGACACATTGAAAACAAATATCCAAGGTAACTTAAAACAACAGAAATCCCAATAACACATCGAGGTAAAGACAATCCTTACAAACCAACAATGTAAAGATGTTATCCAAACAGATAACAGGATGCGATGTGGATCCTTGCATACCTCAGGGGGGGGGGGGAATGATAAAATATGGTAGTGAGTGTTAACAGCTGTAGCTAGAAAATAAGCGATTATATAATAGTAAGGAGAGAAGGCACTTTCATTGAAGCTAGTAAAATTTGGTATGTGATCAAGTTTTTTTTTTTTGATAAATTAAGATTCTTCAGTACATTTTGGTGCTGATTATGTTGCAAGAGATTGCACATCAATATATCTATAGCAGGATATAAAAATGTGTGAAAGCTGTATCTGGCCAAAGTTGCAGATTCAGGTGAATTTTTCAAATATAGTTGATCATATTTGCAGTGCTAGTTTCTTTGTACCCTGGGCACACAACACTAAGTATCTAGTCTTGTGGTCACTCAATATACTATCTGAATAAACAACATCCCAGATACATAAGGAACTGATTATCTTTTTGCATGTCAATATGTCTGACTTTCTGAGGCAGATTATCCGGTTGTTAAAAGTATAATTTTTTTAAATTAATTTACTATGGTTAAGATCATACTGGAAGTGCTGTGATGTATTTAAGGATATGATCAGAGTTCTGTTAATGTAATTATATAGTGTATTATTTGTTGCTCAATTTATATTAAAATGCGTAAAGTGGTATGTTTGTAACTATATCTGCTTGTTATATTTAAAATCTCTTGAGCTTAACCAATTCTCTTTGTGGAAAATTAGATGTTTTAAGAAAACCGATTGGATGGCTTATCCAAAGTGTGAGAAGTGTTTCTACACTCATGGTAAGAAATACTGTAATAATTGACACATGAAGCCAAATTGCACTCAAGATGTAATTAGTTAAAGTATTACCATGGAAATAGTAGATGATATTACTAAGTGCAAAAAATACCCAGTATTGTTTTTCATAATAACATCTCCTTTAGATTAAATGTATGTTTGGAAAATCTACTTGAAAATATTGTTTTTGCAATTGATGTCTTAATGATGGAATTATCATTGAAGTGCTCTCTAAATCCATTTCTATTAGTGTCCTTGTTTTTTGACATTCTTTCAAGGTCATTTCTATATCCTTGTCTAGACTCCTTGTTGCCTCCCTGTCTGTATTTTGTCTCTTTCTATTAATCATGATATAGAAGATACCGATCATGCAAGCAATTAATGTCATTAAAATTGTCTTGTCCTTTAATTATGGAATCATCTGCCAGCAGATTTAGATATAATTCTCATGTGAGAGACTATGTGTTGCAAATTACTATTGCAACAGATTTTGTTGATATCTGAGGCCATATTTTGATTACCAAACTATTCATTCTATAATGTTTTAACATGATCATTTATGTTTGTACTTAATCTTAGCGACAATATGGAGAGGGCTGATCATCACTAAACTCAGCCAATGAAAATGGACGAAATGTTATCTCAGTAGTATGTCAAGTATGTGATCTTTCAGAAACACAAATGCTAGGTTATTCTCTTGATATGTTGTTAGTACATGAGTTATTCAGTTTTCAAGTGACATTTTATAGTGCTGCAAACATCCTTTTTCACTTCGTAGAATGTTCCATGCTCAGAAATGACATTTGAAGAGAAAGCATGAATCTTTACTCCATATGAGTTTGGTTTAATAATCATTTCTCTGAAGACTCCATTTTCACCCTGGTGAGTCTTCAGACAAAAAAGTAGTGAAAAAAGTTATATAGTTTCTCTCATTACAGAAAGTAACAATTACAAGCATTACAATCCTGTTGATGGTCTTCATACTTTCAGTCCTTTGTAAGGACTTCTACATTCGAGAAAGATCTCAGCATCCCAAAAAAGGGCTCTTTACAACGTTCCCTCTCAAACTCAGGACTGGCATAATTTGATGTTTATAAGCATTCAAAGCAAGTGAACATGTTTTGGCTTTGGAAGTTTACATTTTTGGACTAGCTGAACCTGGAATTATAAAGTTAAACTCTGGCACACGTAGGAGGCTAAAGCCAAGAAAGACAAAATGTTTGTCACAAAATGGTGTCATCTGTCTAGCAGCAGTAACATAACCAAGCTGAAGGTGACAATTTGCCTATAACATAACATCGGTTGCTTGAAAAAAACACTTTTCTGATGTTTTAATTAGAAAATGTGTTATGCACTGTCATTATTTATCCAGTTATAAAATCGTTTGTCCTCTGTAAAAAGAAGTGCAGCTATATTCGTCCATGGATGTAAGGAAAGGAAGAATGTTGAATCTCACATGTAATTGGAAATGGTCTGTTGTTGCAAACATGTGTAGGATATAAGAGATTAAGTCCAATCTGTTACTAAACCATGTGGCTTATTGAAAGAAATGTCTGACACTGTGAGGATATAGGTCATCTTGTCAATTGGACCTGTCAGTATGTCAGTGATGAGTTGTCAGACTAACAGGTGATTAATTTGGTCAATTGGAGATTGAAATATTCAAGAAACCTTGATGTATCCACTTTAGTACTCATGTTTAAGTCTCTCTCTTGAATCTTTAGTAATTATTATTTTCTCAGGTATTGATTTGATTAATTCAATGATGAGTAATGAAATATTTGTACAATCACCCTTATCAGTTAAAATGTGAACTGGCCTAATTTATGGTTTAATAAGTTAACTCAATTTTGCAATATTTCTGATTGGTCTTGTTATGAAAATGTCTAAATTGTGTATTAATGAAGTGTAGCAATGCACAGAATGAGACTACCCTGCGAGTCAAAAAACTGTAATAATTAGATGGAAGCCATATTGTAAGAATTAAAAAAATTTGAACAAGTGATATTAATTTGAAAGTGATATTAATTTTAACAATGGTGAAAATTGATAAGTACTCTGGCAGAAACTTGCACTGTTGACGAGTCAAACTTCTACATGAACGGCGCAGTATTCCGTCAGAACACACGCCGCTATGCTGATAGGAACAACCCACCACATGATTTTCTCTACAACGTAGCCAACAAAAGACGCAAATGTGTTGTTTTTGCTGCTCTCGTCGGTAACAACACGATCATTGGCCCAGTTTTTCTACAATGCTCCATTGGCAGCCAAGCTTACTTTAGATATCATCAACAACCACATCATTCCAGGTCTCCGTAGATCCTTTCAGCAACAACAGAATGGAGCTTTACGTAGAGTGTGGTACATGCAAGATGGTGTATTGCGTATACCGCCTACAAGAGCTGTTTTGGAACCATGTGGTTGGAATAGGACATCAAGTTGAATGGCCAGCCAGTAGCCCAAATCTCTCTCCACTGGACTTTTATCTATGGGGCACAATCACGCAGAGAGTCTACAGACAGGGCCCCCTGCCAGTCTTCAACAGCTGCGTAATCGCATCACCGTTGCCTTTAACGAGGCGACGTACCAGTGAAGTTAGACGCCCAGTTCGAAACATTAACACAAGCACAAAGATGTGTCGAACTAAAAGGAGGCCATGTTGATGGACACACAGGACGTCAGTGAGACTTCAACAGAACCAAACAGCACTTTTCAGTGTCAACAAGCCCAAATGGCCCTTTTCAGGGCCACCAAGCTCAAATGCCCCTTTTCAGGGCCACCCAAAAACAAAAGAGACAACAAAGATAATGTCATGATTATGTCCTCCATAAATAAAACATATGCACGACAGTTGGACAGAACTTTTTTTAAGCCTTCCTATTGAAATAAGTGTATCTCTATAACGTCTTGATAAATTTTCCCCATTCGTTCATCATTTTAAAGGTTAATCTATGATCTATTTAGATATACATTACATGTTCATGATAATTCTTGTTCTTAAAATATGACTTTCATTTAACAATTGCAGTTTATTTGACTCGCTCAGTATATCCAAATACTGTTGCTCTTTTGTCTAAGAAACTAGTCAGTTAAATGTTTTTGAAAGTAAAACATATTTAATGCTTATTAATCTTATTCATCATACAAAATATTTTTCATAGAATCAGAAAAGGAAAGACAGGAAAACTACCTATTAATTATTATTTATTGCAACCTCCTTGGTTGGTTTAAGGATATGTAATCAATCTTGTAAATGTTATTTCTTTTATTAATAGATATTTTCAAAACCTCATGTGGTATTGACAAATGAAAATAAAAGTGACGGTTTTCATTCAATCTTCATGTAAAGAAAAAATGATATAGCCATAAGCAGGTGATCTGTCATATTCATTTTCTTCCGAAAGTGCATTTTTTAAATAAATTTTTATTTGAATGTCATAAAAATAATGAGAAAGATATATCGTGTTTATGTGGCTTTATGTACTTTAGGAGAATGTATGATTGACCAGCTCAACTTATGAAAAAAGAATTAAATGTTTTCTTGGAAACAGGAAATCTTTATTTGCATTTGAGGATAGGTCAATTAAGAGTAAACAATATGAGTTCTATCATTTCTAGTTTTAAACATGCTTATAAGAAACTTGTGTTTACAATCTCTTTAGAGTGAATTTTGCTTCCCAAATAAAAATGCAGCCAATTAAGATTTTAAGGGTTTTATCTTGTCCAAAATTTCAGCTTTGTTGATTGTTTATAGGTTAGCCAAAGTCAGCACCAGTGTCCTAATTTAAGGTACATTTGTTGATCTCAATAAAAGATTGCTTTTGGACTTTCGTTTTCATGGTGCATTGTTATGTCAAAACTGGTGGAAAAGCCAATTTCATTTTTGAGGACTAAACTTTAACAAATGATGTAACAACTGGTCCAACATCGCAAAAATAGGGGTTTTTTTTGATAGAAATTGGTAAAATGTTTGAATAACCATGAAATAATATCAAAAATATCTTACACTTTTATCATAATTTTTCTCCAATGTTCAAAGAAATTTGCTGGGTACACGTTGGAAGCCAATTTTGATGGCTTCCAACATGTACCCAGCAAATTTTGAGGTTGGCAAATGCTGACCATTGTATGAGCTTTCTCATCATCTGCTCCTTGACTTTGGAACTGCTGGTCTCTGTTAGGAGCTTTGCATCCTTTGTGTATTAAAAAAAAAGAATCCTGAAAACCCGTGTTTTCCCCTTAGCTAGTTGGTTGTTTCCTCCCATCTACTTCTTCTCAATGCTCTATACTCTATTTTGGTCTAAAGGCACTTGATATAAAAAGCCATTATGATTGCGATACTGATTGCATTAAGAGAAAAATTCAAAAGGCAAGAATCATTCAATTCATTGGATTTTCCTTCCCTATAAGCTTTGATACAAGGAGTGATTTGTGCAATGATGTTGCAATCTTGGGCCCAAATTAAGGTTTAAGGTAAGGGTTAGGGTTTGGATAATAATTTGGTTTGATTTCAACACTTTTTTTGATCCATTGGACCCATTTTACATTCAATTTGGACTGTATCACTAAATAAGCCCATTTTCCACTCAATTTGGACCACATCATTAATTTCGATCATTTTTTTTGTACTTGTAAACACCCAATATTGAAGTAGCTAACTTTGGTCAGAACATGATGCTCATCCTTGATTGTCCACCAGAAAAAATGGAGTTCATTGACCTGAGAATCATTAGTGCATATAACTTATGAACCACATCAGCCTTCATGAAATAAGGTAGTTTCACAAATAGATGCTCCCAAGAAATGGTATCATCAAAATGGCAGACGTGTCTACTATGTACTTACCATCGATTGTCCAGGAAGGATCAAGTTCATTGACCAGATAGTCATTAGTGTGTTTACTAACACATTAATCTAGCACTATGTCTTCACAATATAAACCACATCACCTTATGTTGAATAAGATGGAATAGCTTTGTTCGCTGCAATTTTCACAGAGAGTCATTAGTTTCTCTATTAACCACCATGACCTTAATATAATGCTAAGTCATCACAATATGAACCTCATCACCTTTCGTGGAATAAGATGGATTAGCTTTGTTGGTCGCAATTTAAGCAGAGAGAAATTAGTTTGTGTATTAAGTACCAGTTCATTAGGTATATGCTATTCCTTGACATTACAAACCACATCACCTTTCTTGGAATAAAATGGAATACTTTTGTTGACCGTAATTTAAGAAGAAAGTCATTGGTTTGTTTGTTAACTACCAGTTCATTAATTAAATGCTATGATATTATATACCAAATCACCTTTCATGGAATATGATGGTATAGTTGAGGGAAAACATGAAATAAAGAAAAACTGATTACAAATTTTGGAATTTAAAATCACCACTAACAACTGGCCCTTATTTCATTTGTGTGTATTGGCATATGTAAATCTTGACCTGAGATTCATTTCTCAGAAAAATCTCATATGTGTCAGATAATGTAATCCTTTCAGTGTATCAAATTGACACTTTCGCCATTAGAATGCCCACAGAGACACTCAGACTTCACAACCACACAGAGAGAAGTCACAAATTCTTATACTGTCAATAATGTACTTTTTCTGTTTTCAATTTTTTCTGACTTTAAATCTTGCGTTTCACTGCTCGTGTATTTTATGATGTTTATGCACGTGATCAGTGTAAATTGTTCTTAGAACTGACCGAGAGGAGGTATGTGACTACCTGTAAGCAGTGTGGGTTGTCCCTCAGGGCAATTTTATTCTACCATGCTGAGCTAAGATGGTACAACCTTAAGCAACTCAACTTTATGCGGACATATATTCCCTGATTGAAAATAATGCCACTTTTTCCAATTGGAATTCAAATACACAATTGAAATTCAGAGGATTTTTTGCTGCCAGGTTATAGAATAAAATTGATGGATTATGACCTAATTAAGAACCTTGAATAAAAAAGTTCTAGTTAAATCACTAAGGCATACTATGGAGATTGTGCCCCAATGGTTAAGTATTTCTAGAAGGAAAACATATTTTCATCAGTACTTTTTTTTTAAATCAAATTGAATGAATTCAGCAACAAACTACGGTATTTATTTTTTATTTTCAATATTTAACGTTCTGTCTTTTAATGTATAAATATGTTTTATCATGTTTATGGCCTAAAAATGACTTTGGAGAATTCAAAGAACTTCAAGTTCTCTTGTGATTTCCACAATGTTTGCTCCAGAAAAACAAGCTTCATCATCATCCGTCGACTGCGATGCAGGCGACTACAAGTTTTCTCCAACTAGAACGGTCCTGAGCCATTTCAGTTAACGTTTTGGGGCTCAGTATGCACTCTGTATCATTCACAAGCTTCTGGGTGTACTGCAGAAAAAGGGTCCGTTGTCTTCCTGGTTTCCTTTTCCCATGTGGTGGAATGTATAATGCATACTCTTTGCATGGTTCATCTTCAGGCATCCGGAGCATATGGCCCAAGAATCTGAGCTGACGAGACCTATCTTTCTCCACTAGTGGTGAAGTGGTGACGAGACCGGACTTTCTCCTTAAGTGGTTTTATAAATCTTCCTCTTCAGAATTATCAGTAATAACTCATCAGATCTCCTGCATCCAATGTCCAGATAATATCTGGCTGCAGGGTAGGTAGAGATTTGGTTTTATATTTTCTCCTGTGCATGTATATATGAAATAGGTTAAGATTCTAACACAACAGCTTTCAACAATTCGGTTGCTTACTTCAGAGATTAGTTCAAAATATTGATTCAGAATTTTGTCTTTGTTGTTTATATTTGTGTACATTTTTTTTAAAGAGATCAATGGAATATTTACACTATTGTGTTGGGTTTCATTTTGGAACAGGTGTCTGAATCAAATATGCAGTGGTTTTTGACAAGAATGTATATTTTTCAAAATTGTTCTTTTTGCATCTACATTGTTTTGTATTATCTTGAATGCATACATAGAATGTGTAATGTGATGCATTTATGGGAAAAAACAGTGACAACAATAATAAACTACTTTGGTATCTTTTAGGGAAAACATTTGTTTTTTGCTTTTCCTTTTTCATGCATTTGAAATTTATTCATCAAATACTGCATCAAAATGAAATAGAGAGCCAATGTTGTAAGGATTTTCTGCTGAAGCATCTCATAGAAACGCTTGGTCTCCAATTTACTGTAATAGCACTGATTCATTGTAACTGCAAGTCAGCTACAGCCTACATAAATATTGTTCATTTCCTTGGGACTTACATCAGCAAAGAAAAGTTCAAGAGGATAAAAGTAAATGGTTCTCCTCTTGGGTTCCATTGCACTTTCACATCACATTAAAAGAAGTAGGTCGCTTTGTCTGACTCAAAATGCTTTGTAAAAATATATATGATCTGGGAAAAGTAAACTTTGATACACAGCTTTTTACCAAGTATCTGGTGTAATCGAGCATGTCATAAAATATTCAATAGTGTATATATAATAACATATATTTGATTAGTGGATAGAGGCTAACATATGTCTGTCTGCGATAATCTTGTAAAAATAAGTTGTCGTCATACTTTTTCTGCATTTACATAAGCTGAGTAAGAAGGCCCATTTACTTTATCAAATTTCTGGCATTCTGACAATATTAAAATATCTTTGTTGAAAAGCCTGGACCAAATATGACTGTTGCTGCTGGAGTAGTTTTACCTATAATTGTTTATACTTTTGCCTGACTACATTATTGATGCCAAACATATGCTGTGATGGACAATATAAAACTGCTATGTTTGTAGAAAGCTTCCTCTATTTTATCTGTGTACAAGTTTATTTTGCAGCTCTTTGATGGAAAATCTTTTATCTATCAAGAGTTTGTTTCCAGCTTTGTTTCTTGAAATCAATATGTTATAGCCTTTATTAGTAGACTATTAATGTTTTATGTTGATGGAAACATTTAGATAAACTGTTTTGATGTAATGCTAGACAGTGCTTAAATTATTGCAAATTAGCTGTCTCCTTTAATCAAAACATATTAATTTTTTGTACAAATTTGATATAATTGCACTCACATTTTGTTGATATAAATAGCGATGCTTCATTTTTTAATTGAAATCAGTTCTTTAATTACCATCAAACAATATTTTTTCTTGACTCTAGATTTGTATGCCATTGATAGGCTATAACAGATTTTTGATTATTCTTATTTTAGATAAAATAAATGGTCAACATTGAGTTCCTTTATGTACCAACTCATATGCATAAGACTTTAAGATAAGTCAGTTGTGATAATCAAAATCTGAAATTGTTTTGACTATTGATCTGTCCCTGGTAGTCTCTAGTACTAGCAGGTATCTTACCCCCTCTGTCATGAAGGAAAATGTATTTGTAAGAATTAAGTCAGTGCAGGGTTTTACTATAAACCAGTGATCCTAGCCTTCCAGGTTATGTTGAGTATCTTGCATTGTGCTGGGTGCTTGGCAAAATACAAAAATGTTTTACACAAATAAATGAATGGTTGAGCTCAGCCTTGCAACAGGTCTGGTAGTCTATAGTACTAGCAGGTATCTTACCCCCTCTGTCATGAAGGAAAATGTATTCGTAAGAATTAAGTCAGTGCAGGGTTTTACTATAAACCAGTGATCCTAGCCTTCCAGGTTGTGCTGAGTATCTTGCATTGTGCTGGGTGCTTGGCAAAATACCAAATGCTTTACACAAATAAATGAATTGTTGAGCTCAGCCTTGCAATGCAGAGCAAGATGGAAATGAAAGACCTCTTTTTGAATTTAATATAGATAATTGTTTGTGATACATGGATACATTTTGTTGATCAAGGTGGTATATTATTTATATGTATGTTATGCAGTGTCTTTTATTTACTTCATAATACAAGTAGTTTTATTGTAAAAGGTGCATATATTCGGTATAAAACTGATCTAATTTACATGGAATTTTCAAATTGTTCGATTTGAACTCACGGTACAAACACAAGTTGAGTGGGACAATGCTAAACTGAACAAAAGTCAATTTATTGTTTACTAAGCATATTTGTTTTTATGAAATTGACTACTACTATAAATTAATGAAATTTTGTATCAGTTTTGACAATCTTCTTTTTCATAGAAATTACCAGTTTTGACCTGCTCTTTTTAAGCATTCAATTCCTCCTTTCTCTCTGGCCAGGAATTAAGCAAACTATAATAGACTCTACTGTCAATTCTACAGTTGGTTTGCAAATTGCACTTTTGCCCAGTTTGCATACATGATGTCTGGTTTGTATTTAATGTGTTTAGATAAAGGTGTTGCCTTAAGCACCTAATGTAGAATTAACATCAAAATTCAGAATGTCTTGTCTTAGAAATGACCTCCAATCTAGCCGAGGACAATAACACCCATTTACCAAAGTGCTTCCTGGGTTGTGTCTAGCCCAAAGATGTGTTTTAATGAATGCAGTAGTTGTACAATATGATGCACTATTGTCATACATAGCAGGCCGGATGGCATAAGGTGCTGTTTACTAACGTAATCTGAAAAGACTAACACCATCCTAGGGATGCAAGCCAATGACGTCATCAAAATGCCACATGGAGAGGTTATTGCCACATCAAACCTACTTTGCAGTGACACACAACAACAGAATCAAATTGAAAGTTTGGCTGTAGGCTTATTGAATGGCACATGACATAGTAATGTTATGCTTGTAGTTTCACCCACAGGATTTCTTCCTCTAGGAGCCTTAATTTGAGAGGCAAGGTATGGGTTGTCTTTATTGATGGTGAGTTAAAGATAGATGGGTCCGTGTGAATGATTGAAACACAAGTTGAATTCTATGAAAGGGGTTATTCCTATTTATCAGTTACACATTTGAGCTATTATAGTTGTAATTATTTATTAATTACCTACAGGTTTGAAGGAAGTGAAACCTTTGTTTTGTAATACTTTACTTGTTATCTTTGTTATTTAAAATATAAATCCCTGTAAATTAAATATACTGTAACTTTGCATGAATCAAATGTAAAGATCAGTTTACTCAAAAAAGACCTTAAACATATTTATAAGCTTAAGATATATTTCTGGCTATAACTCCAGGTATAACTCAGTACACACTATCTCAACTCACTTGTTTGCAACTCTCTTCTTTTTTTCCCTGATTCTGGTCAATCTATATGATGTTTTTAGATGGTTGTCAATAATAACAATTTCAACCAGGCATCTTTGTTTGAATGTGCTTCAATTCTGGCTTACTTTATTGTGATACACTTTGGATCATGTTGTTATTGTTCTGATCAGTATTAGTGTTTAAGATGTGTAAGTGCCAAGTGGCTTAAATTTGCCCTCCAAATTATCATCAAAAAGTGCTCTATTATGAATATTAGAAAGGAAGAGCTCTTTTATGAGCCACATTCAGTTAGCAAAGAAGCCTCTAGCATCTAACTCTTATTTCCAGATGTCAGAAATTCAAGCTGCTCCTGGTGAAAGCTTGAAACTTTGGAACTGATGGCAAACATACTAAAGTCGTCTTTAAGTACCTATCCAAAATAGTATCCCTGATTTAAAAAAAAATATTTGTAACATTTTAAATATCAATATATCTTGAAAAATAACAGATTGTATTTGCATTTGACATCAATTCAACCATCATCTCTACCTATTGTAATTGGTTCCTCATTATTATTATGATCTAGTACTTCACCAAGCAATAATTAAGTCATAACATACCTCACAATATTCAGACATTGAAAACAAATACCCAGGTTGACTTAGAACAGAAATCCCAATAACACATCGAGATAAAGACAATCCTCACAAACAAAACATGCCCAAGATAAGATGTTATCCAAACAGATAACAGGATGTGATGTGGATCCTTGCACATCCTCAGGAGTGGGGGAATGTTCAAATATCATAGTGTTAACAGTTGTACCTAGAAAACAAGGGATTACTTTATAAAATAGTAAGGAGAGAAGGTATTTGAATGAAGCTTGTAAAATTGTGTATGTGATCATTTTGTTATTTGAAAAGCTACAGGATTCATTGGTACATTTAAGTGCTGATTATGATTATGTTGCAAGAGTAAATCTATACTCTACTTGCTCCGTGGTCGGACAGTCACGTAAAGCCGTGGGTCCCCTGTGCGAATGCTCCTTCATAGGGCGCTGCATACAGTGTATACCTGGTGAGTCTATAGCAGGATGAAAAATGTGAGAAAGCTGTACCTGGCCAAAGTTGAAAATTCAGGTGAATTTTTTTTAATATAGTTGATCATATTTGCAGTGCTATTTTCTTAGTACCCTTGGAACACAATACTGAGCATCTTGTCTTGTGGTCAGTCAATATGCTGTCTGAATAAACAACATCCCAGATACATAAGGAACTGAATATCTTTGGGCATGTCAATATGTCTTGACTTATTGGTCAGATAATGGGATTGTTTAAAATAGATGTTTTTTTCATGAATTTGTGTATTTACATGAGTATTTTGACCTTTATGACAGACTAGCGCAGTGATATTTCCCATTGGTTAACAAGTTTGAAGCTACATAACATTGACTGTTCAGAAAAATTCAAATCAGAATTGCAATTTTTATCATGAAACAAGAAATATTTTCCACTGCATTTGTGGTCATGAGACATTGCTTCTGGTGTGTAGTAGTCATGCATTAAAAAGTACAAGAACATCCATTGAACCATTTAGGCAGACTTGAGATTTGAATATACATTAGGGCATTTTCACGAAAAAGTGGACATGAGAAAAATATTGAAAAAAGGATGTAACTATTCAATGAAAAATGCTACCACCATAAATTTGGTATCAAAAGAAAGCTATTTTGAAGCTCTTCAAAATGAACCTAATTTTGAAAAGACTGAACAAAGATGTCTATGAAATTTCTTTAAAAAAACTAATTTTTTGTCAATTTCTTTATTTTCATAATGAAAAGTAGTAATTTTTATTTAATTTTTCAACCCATTCTTGGTTGTTTACTTGGGTGTTATTGTTCTAAATGGCTTAAATAAGGATCCAATTTACACATGAGGTTGTATTTTTTGTTAATCCTGACCAGGCTTTACGGTTCAGTGCTCCCAAAAATCAGCGGACAAATTGTCCTTCAGTTACCGTCCTTCCGTGACCTTGATCCCTTCGCATTTCGCATTGTTAAAACATAACTGTAGGGAATATTTTGATGTGGAATGTGGCAAACTATTGCAGAAACACCAATCAATGCATTCAGTAACTTTGAAATAAAATTTCTTCATAACTTTTATACAAATTTTTAAAAATGTACTCAAGGTGAAAAACCATGTCCGTTTTGCTGTCCTTCCGTGACCAACCTCATTAATATGCATATTTTACGACAGAGGAATTTTTATGAAAAAATTTCTGTTGAATATGAATGCTTTCAGGTATACTCAACTAAATATGGAATTGGTTTTATTTTATCCAATTCAATTTTGGCAATGTATGTGTTTGAAATACAGAAAAATTCTGTGATTGTCCTTCCGTTACAATGAAAATGCCCATTACAAATGTCAGTTTTTTCTTTTGTTAATTACATTGTCATTCAAAATAAATACCACTTATTTGTACAATATTATTTGTAATTCCATAAGAAGTATCAAGCTTACAATATATTCAGACTTGAACAAAATCAAATTGCCCAAAAATTATAAAATTATGAGATTTTGGCAAAAAAACCCATCAACTTTTTTGAATCAATCTCTTGACGCCATTTTGAACTTGTTTATGGAAGTGAAATCATTAGTCAATGTTTATGTATAGTCTAGAGTTTTATATATTTTTACATGTGTAAGTTGGCAAAACTTGCAGTAAACAGGACATTCGTCCTCACTTGTGAAAAAAGACTGTTCCCATAAAGCACATTGCATGCATGTTAAACTAAATTACACGGAAATTGATTTGTAACAACACATCTTTATTAAAAATTCTAAAAAATATGCAAAAGAATTTTATAAAATATAGACATGGAGAGCCATGACATGTTAATTCCCAAGCAATATACCATCTCCTGATAATAGAGTGGGGTTCAAGTTTCTTTACCAGTTTGCTTCAATGGGTCAAATTCATTTTATAGTCCTAAAAACTTGTAATTTTATCTTCAAAGCAAGAAATAGATGAATGCATTTGATGGAAATGGAATTTAATTGACAAAGGAGGGTTGATTGAGATATATTCATGAAATTGAGAATTACTCAATACTATATGGACCAAATTTCCCAAAATATATGCTTTCTCTGGCCATGGTTGAATGAAAAGGGGTTTTTTTAGAAATGATTTCTTGCAAAGAACCAACTAAGAAATGAAATCATTATTTAAATTTTAGATTGGTCATTTCCAAAAGAGATCTCATTTTTTACTTCAATGCCACACAATTGCAAACATTAATAGACCTGTTTTCACATGTTTTCTTATACATGCCTGTTTTACTGAGTACCTGTTAATGACATTAAATATCAGATGAAATATTGAGACGTGCTGCAGTCCATGGGACAGCCTTCCTGAGCACACCTGCCTGTTCACAGCACTTCCTTGGAAGTTCAATACAGTCTGGATTATGACAGATTGAAATGTCAAATATCAGCAAGAATCTGCCTCATATATATAGCAGACATTCTAAAAAGACAGTTTGCCATTGCACGATGGTGATGTACTATAAAATTGATACCAGAATTTATCATCAATATTTGTATGAAAAGTGATGCTCTTTAAAAAATACTGCGGAATTTTGATTTCAATATACTTTTTACATTTTGAAAACACATGAATTTAATAAAGTGGTGTTCAACATAAAAAATCAAATGAGTTTTTTTTTCAAGTGTCCTAAGCTTATATTAGTACCCTGTTGGTTTCTAGAGTTGCATCGATTATTTTAAAAGATTATTTCAAGAAAAAAAACAAAATCTTACTTTCTCAATAGCTTCGGTATTTTACTTTATCATGTCTACCAACAAATATATTTATGAATCAATAGCTTTTATTCAGGAAAGTTAGAAACAGAAATTAAATAAATCTAGTGTCATTAATCATTTAAGAATAAAATTTCAGTGCAATTACCTAATTTACGAAGTTGCCTTGTAATTTTTTTTTTCACATTTTGCAATATTGTTTTCCTAATGTACAAGTTACAAGCTTAAGTAAGTAGCTTCATTTTAAATGCAGGACACATTTTCCAAGATACCGTGGCCTCCAATGACCAGCCTATGACATAATAGAAATGGATGATCGGACACTACACATTTTGTAAATCATCCATTACTTTAGACCTGGGAAGTGGTCATTTGTTTTCAGAACAATTTGCTGTCTCGCCACATTTTGGTCAAAATGGTTTGTATAGATGTACAGATGTTTGTATGGATGTAACAAGAAACATGAATTGTGCATTGTATGATAGTGTATGCCAGAGGAATAATTTTCACATGGTCTCTATTTTGTATGCGAATGATTTTTTTTTTATATCAGTTTATGTATATCAAGTTTTGTCTTATTTGTATTAAGGATTCATTGTACCAGGTGAGTCAAAAAAAGTGCAATGATTAGATGGAAGCCATATTGTAAGAACAAAAGCAATTTCGAATAAATAATGATTATTTCTAAATAGAGCATGCATTTATCTTTCAAATGGTGAAAGAATGGTGAGGATTGATAAAGACATTGCAAAGATATGCTTACTTCAATATTATGGTATGAAAACAGTTCTGTCCAAATGCGACATTCCTCGTCAAACATGTAAGTACCAATATCTAATTGAATTTACTGCTTCAGTGATCTGAAGACTATCTATGCCAGGTTTACTTACGTATCATCAATAACCACATTGTTCCAGGTCTCCGCAGGTCATTACAACAACAACAGAATGGACCATTTCGCAGAGTGTGGTTTATGCAACATGTGCAAGGTGGTGTTCTTGCTCACTGTGGCTTACCCGTACCCAACTGCCTACAAGAGTTGTTTGGCAATCATGTGATCAAGTTGATTGGTCAGCCAGAAGCCCCGATCTCTCTCCACTGGATGTTTATCAATAGGGTACAATTAATCAAAGAGTTTACAGAAAGGGCCCTCCTGTCAATCTTCTACAGCTGCGCATCACTGAAGCCTTTATTGGCGAGATCAGGCGCACCAGAAAAGCAAGACTTGCTTAAACATGGAAACAAAAGCTCAAAGACGTATGGAGCTTCAAGAATGCCTTGTCGACGCACCACCTCGCATAAACCACACTCTGTGAAATGGTCCCTTCTGTTGTTGTTGAAATAACCTGCGTAAGGAAACCTGGCTGTGATAATCTTCAGATAACTGAAGCAATAATTTCAATACGATATTGGTACTTACATGTTTGACGAGGAATGCCGCATTTGGACAGAACTGTTTTCATACCATAATATTGAAATAAGCATATCTTTGCAATGCCTTTATCAATCCTCACCATTCTTTTACCATTTGAAAGGTAAATTCATGATCTATTTAGAAATAAACATTATTTACTTGAACTCGCTTTTGTTCTTACAATATGGCTTCCATCTAATTATTGCACTTTTATTGACTCACCTGGTATGATGTGATTGTTTGATGAGTTATTCTGTGGTTTCATAAAATGTTAAATATCAGTTTATTCGCCTAGATCATTTTTACTTAGATTGCCACAAGAAATTATTTTCACATTGTTTTCATTATTATTTTGACTTTAACTTTATTAGTATATTTATGTTAAGTTTTGTGTGGTTGTCTGTTATTAGTACTACCACTGTATCAATTGGTAAATAATGATCTGTGATGTTATCAGTTGGCTTGATGTTAAGTTATATTGCAATTGCATCTAGTAATAATGCTTGATTGCTGCATCTTTGTTATAAATCAAAGTACAGACACAGACCTGGTTTTTGGTGAACCACAAACTCTTGTCCCATTTCAATGTTTCTTGTAGATCAAGGTCAAATAAATGAATAGCCTGCACTTACTTGATACTATGTCTATGATATTGAGATTGGGCGATTTTTGTAAATGTTGCTGTTTTGGAAAAGTTCTTTAGCTTAACCAATTATCCGTGTTAATAAGGAAATAGCATATTTTTCATTATATTCAGAAAATCAGTTGAGTTGCTTGCCAAAGTACAAGTCCATTGTTGATATTTATCATAACTAGGAACAGGATTATATAGAAAATTTTAAAAATCCATCCTCTAAATGAAGGCATGATACTCAAGATGTTCTTAAAAGTATAACTAATTGCAAAAAATACCCTGGTTTTATTTTTCTTAATAACATCTCCTTCAGTAGAAATGTATGCATAAAAAGTCCTCTTTGAAATGTTGTTTTGACATTGATGTCTTAATGTTGGAATTATTGTTGAAGTACACTCTAAATGCATTTCTATAAGTGCCCTTGTTTTCTGACATTCTTTCAAGGTCATATCTATAGCCTTGTCTAGACTCCTTATAGTCTCCCTGTCTCTGTTTTGTCTCTTTCTATTATACATGATATAAATGATACCGATCATGTAGGCAATTAATGTCATTAAAATTGTCTTGTCCTTTAATTATGGAATCATCTGCCAGGAGATTTAGATATAATTCTCATTTGAGAGACTGTGTGTTGCAAATTACTTTTGCAACAAATTTGTAGCTATTTAATCATTTTAATTACCTGACAATAATGTTTTCATTGTTATATTACATAGGGAGGTGGTTCTTATCACTTTTCTGTCTATTTTTGCCTTTGATATGCAAAATCAGGTGATAAAAGAGCACGTATAGATTTCTTATAAAAATTAAATTATTGTAATCATGTGTCTATGAAAAAATGAAATCTTAGATTGTATTAATATGAATAGATTTTTCTTTAACTTGTTCCACATCAGTTTTACTTGGAAGTATAGCAAATGTGCCAATATTTTGTATTCAAATTGTTGGTTTGGTTTTCTTTTCCTGCAAAGTCAGACTAAACCAGATATCATACACCCGCATTTGTACTATTCTTTTCAAAGTTTTTAATCGGTAGAAAGCAGTTGCCTTCAACATTTTAAGATGTTTTCGTCATTTGCGATTGTGTAAGTGGTCATGATGGCATCATGCAAAATATCTTTGTCAACTTTAAGCCGTATGATATTGTAATATTAAAATTTTCTTTAGATATCAACTATCTTTGGCAGAAACCAAAAAAATATTATCATATTTCATATCATAAAAAAATATTATCATATTTCATATCATAATATGCAATTTATGATATGAAAGGAATGTTTTAAAAACCAAACTTTGCCTCTTTCTTGTCATCACTTCATAAACATATACTTTTTGAGGGTGACCTATACCTAGATCATCATATGCATTCATCATTGTGTAGAAAAGTCCCAGGCTGTTTTATAAAATCCCAATAATCTTTGTTCTCTTCACTATGTGTATTTTTTATTAAAAGTATTTTTAAACAAATCAATTTTTTTCAAAATTTGTTATTTTACACAATTTGTGGAATGAAGGTGTGGTATACATTGTTGCTATAAAGAATTACTTCCCATGAATGACTCATTCAAAATAATTTTCATAGCTTAGAAATGTGAGTTTGATTTTATGTCATAAAATAAAATACTTTAAAATCTCGATATAGTGCACCTCATGTTTTGCTCATAAACATGTTCCTTACCACAATACCAACAGGTCTACATCACTAATCAGATGTTAAAATGAAACATACATTCCTTATATATCAGACACAGGCAATCAATTTCATATCTTATAAACCATATAGAAAATATGGCACAAAATGGCAGCTGGGAAAAGGGGCACTATATTGAGATTTTAAAGTATGTGCTTTTGTATGTTAAAACTCACAGCCTGTTTCAGCTTGTCTAGGGCAACATTTTAAATTTAAGTTCAGCATTTTTTGTGTTGTTTAGAAACTATTACGGTATGTCTTTATTCAATATAGGGAGCATTGTGATTTCTGGTTCAAAAAGCTCCCTCCTGTACTTTGTATAGAATCAACCTTTTAAAGAGTTTAAGCTACAAGGTTACTTCAAATCTTATTTCCCTGCAGAAAACAAACCTGAGCAAGATGGTGTTATTGTCGCTGAGTAAATGCTTTGAATCCTCAGGCAGCAGCATCTAGGGCAATGATTTTTGAGATATCATCAATTTTCAATTTGAAAAGATTATATGTAATCTAATGCAAAGCTGTCACCTGTGGGAAATTTAAGCAAGGAAATTTGATAGTGAGAATGTGATGTGTAAGTTTGGTTAAATTGATAAAAAATTTGATGTAAAAGATTGTAAATGCTTATAAAGAGTGCAGTGATCTGTTTGGTCACAAAGCACAACAATAAAATCCTCTTTATGTCCTTGCCAAAATGGCTATACTGAATCATTTTAAAGATGGAAGTTTGTGAAATGATTTTAACATTGATTTTTTTTAAAATGTATTTTAAGAGCACATAAACCACTGGTGCGACAGTTTTTAGGGTAATCTTTTTGAAATGCCTTCAATTTGAAAAGATTATATAAAATTTGATATAAAGCTCACTGATTGGAAATTTAAGCTAAAAAATTAAATATTGTATTACTTTCTTCATATTCTTATGAAAATCAGCAAAATATGCACACATGAACCTAACATTAAGCCTGAATAGGTGGTTTGCATATTCTTTAACGTTTAAGAGTTGAATGTTTAACAAAAGATTTTGTGATGTGACAGGTTGATTGAACAATTCTTAATGCATTACTGGGGAAAGAATTCTTACAGTGTTGTTATTGAGTGTTACATAATATAGGAGACTATTTTTGGCCATGTATGGTGAAAGTGCTATAAAAGCACTAATCATTAAGTGCTATTTGTGAAAAGACATGCAAAGGTCATTATTTGACAAAATCATATATTTTTCCACATTCACAATATTGATGCCTACGCCAAACACATGTAAAGTTTCATTTCAAGAAACTGAGCAGAAATATGAAAAAAAAAATCTAAAGGACCATCAGCAGAAAAACATATGGCTTGCTGATTTATTTATTCCATTTATTCCACAACAACATTAAACAGACCATATTTTAAATGTGTTTTAAAGCCAAATGGCACTTTTCAGAGTCAGCAGAGCTCATACAATCCTTTTAGGGCCATAAAAAATGAAAAAGGAAAGAAGAGAAAAAAGGTGATGCAAATATAAGGTAGCAGGGCATAAGTGTTTGTCTATGCTATCTATTCACCAGGGTAAAAGTGAGTCAATGACCAATATTTTGTTCAAGATATTTCTTGTTCTTAAAATATGTCTCCCGTCCATTGATTACATATTTTATAAGTCAAATGGTATATGGATTTTTTAAATTCATGTAAATCAATTTAAAACAAATTTACATGCGAAAGATATTAAATAATATTAATTTGTATCTTTCATAATCTTAAAAGCGATAGAATAAGTAAACAAAAGAGTTTTACCTGTTAACTCAAAGGGACCGAATAAAAAATTTAGCAGATTTCACAACTTGTATCATCCTATTTTGCAATGACAATGACAAAAACTTCAAAAACCAGCCTTAGGATATAATAGATGAATTGATGAGTTAATATATAAAGCTGTCAGTAAATACCTAAGCTGAATATGACTTTGCACTCGACTAATGTCGCTCAATGTGATTATATTAATAAAGTTACTAGAGTTACTAGAAGAGTACTTTGGATTTCAATGTGATTACGAAAGTTTGAGTGTATTATGATTGAAATCTTATGTAATGCTGAAACTAAGTTAGACACAGAGCATTTCCTTTAGGGTGTTCTCGATGGAGATAAGGCTGATTTATTTTGTTATAAGGAGGGATTTGTGCTTTTTTGGAAGAATGTGTGCATTTTGTGATAAAAAAAATTGATATACTGATATAGCATATGGAGTAATTTTGAGCAACCATTCATATTAGCAATTAAACTCTGTTAAGAGGCTTGATAGAAAAATGCTGATTTCATATGTAAAATTTAATATAATATAAAGCCTTGTTCAAATTTTAAATCACTATATGTATTGTGAAATGCTGTGCTCTTGTTGAACACACCTGTGGCTAAAGGGAGAAAATACAAATATAATGAAGAGTTTGAGCAAGAAGAAAGCTTAATTCACTGCATTAGGTAATGACAATGACAACGACTTGAAAACCAGCCTTGGGCTATACTAGATCATTTGAGGACCAGCCTTGGGATATACTAGATCATTTGTGGACCAGCCTTGGGATATACTAGATCATTTGAAGACCAGCCTTGGGATATACTAGATCATTTGAGGACCGGCCTTGGGAGATCATTTGAGGACCAGCCTTGGGATATACTAGATCATTTGAGGACCAGCCTTGGGCTATACTAGATCATTTGAGTACCAGGCTTGGGATATACTAGATCATTTGAGGACC
>JXSR01S048302.1:102106-123038 GCA_000969725.1 Ophiothrix spiculata
ATAAAGTTAAGCAGGGTTTACAGTTACTCAAAGAAACACATGGGCAGTACTGGGATTTAGTTGTGATTAAGATGGTTCCATATAGATTATGATTGAAATCAAGCATAATGTTGTAAGTAAGTGAGATGAGACACACTTTCCTCAAGAGTATTCACTATTGTGATAAAGTAAATGAGCAATTTTTGTTTAGGACACAAGTAGAGGTTTGTTAAATGAACAGTACTTACAACAAGGGCAATTTCATGTTGGTATGGTAATTATTTTGCCTTCTTTATTAATTCTCTTATGAAGTCTGCTAGAAAATATTCTTAATTAGGCCTACACATATTGTGTATAGACATCTTTTTACATAATTTGGATTCTTGGCAGTTTGAATTCTTTGTCTACTGTTTAATCCATACTTTGGAAGAAATTCTAGCTATAAATCATGATCATAATTTCATTGGCGAAATACACATTTACCAGTGCAATTTCGATGATAAGAAAAAGATGTTGTATAATAGCAAATTAATAAACGACAAAGACTTTAGAACTAGTCCTGGGGTATAATACGCATATACCGCGCGAGTCAAAAAAACTGCAATAATTAGGTGGAAGCCATATTGTAAAAACAAAAGTAATTTCGAACAAATAATATTAATTTCTAAATAGTTCATGAATTAAGCTTTCAGACAGTGAAAGAATGGTGAAAATTGATACAGTCATTGCGAAGATATCCTTATTTGAATAATATGGTATGAAAACAGTTCTGTCCAAATGAGCATACCTCATCAAACGAGTAACAGAGTAAGTACCATTATTGAATGGAATTTCTTGCCAACAACTTTTGAATAATAACACAAATGATTATATTGCTCTAGTGAAAATTTCTTCTCAATCTATTACATATAAAAGATAATTTTGGCAGTTTTTTAAAGTGCAAAATGACATGTTTGGGGATACTGCCTTAGAAGAGAAAGCTTATTAATCAGTCACTGTTCAAAATGCTTCAAGATCAAATCACAAACGAGCAACGTGCTTTAATTGCTGAGGTTTATTTTACCACCAAATCTCATGCAGAAGTGAAATGGAGATTCAAACACGGTGCATTCCCTCCATCATGTGTACCATGTGCATCCGGTATCCACCATCTATAGAATTTAGGCAAAATTCAAAAGAACAGGAACACTCCATAACCTAAATAAAGAGAGACCCGGAAGACCGCGAACGGCAAGAAGCAGGAGAAACGTCGACCGCGTTCGTCAGCCATTGGCAAGGGATCCAGAAGTGAAATCGCGAAGAAATCCCCTGCCATATGTGTCCCAGTCCACGTTCAACCGAAAATTGAATATTCAGGGCCACCAAGCTCAAACGACCCTGTTCAAGGCACCCAAAACAAAAGAGAAAAGATAATGCCTTAATTGTGTCCTCCATTAATAAAACATATGCACGACATTTGGACAGAACTGTTTTTATGCCTTCCTATTAAAATAAGTGTATCTCTACGACGCCTTTATCAATTTTCCCCATTCTTTCACCATTTTAAAGGTAGATCTATGATCTATTTAAATATGTACATTTCATGTTCATGATATCTCTTGTTCTTAAAATATGGCTTTCATTTAACTATTGCAGTTTTTTTGACTCACTCGGTAGATAAACTGATGATTTAATATATGAAACTGTCAATAAATCACCTAGACTTCACTTATGTCCATCAACCTGATACCTGATCAACTTGCAGCCCTTGCCTATATAGTTCACTAACTTTAATCACATAAATCCACTGACTCTACATAGAACACTGATCTATAAAACCACTGACAGCCGAGCCGAAGGCAAGGCCACTTCGTGGCTCTCTTGTCAGTAAACCAAACAGGCGAGCCCGATTGTAGTGCTTCCTGATGCTGGTCAAGCTAAGTTGGAGCAACTTTAAAAATCAAATATAGGCAGTATTTGGGATTTGTTTATAAGCTAGAATAATGCAATTCATTTAAAGCTTTAATGCCATAGTAGTACTGAAATATAGCAGCAATTATAAAGCTATTTAAAAAAATCTTCAAGTTGTTACTTAATTTCTTTGAAGTTAGGAATACTTCCCTGTTTTATAAAATGTTTTTATAAAATATATTGTATGTAAAGTTATCATTCAGTTTTAAATTATCATTTTGTTTTTCTTTTCTATTGATTTAGTAATAAACTAAAGGCAATGAATTTCAATAATTTGCTGGAAAATTCATCAGTTTCATTACCAATATTCACAATTTGTCATATATTAAACTGGTGTTGATTAAGTTTAATGTCTCCTTGCTTTTTTCTTTGGAAATTGATCACGTAATATCTTATATCGTAAAGTAATTTCAAAGAAAAAGCAATTGGCAACTTTCATTATTCAGTCAACGTTTAATCATTCTACAGATTCTCAAATTTCTAAACAGATTAATTTCACTAGAGTTTTTACGAAAAACACTTGTCAGGGTAATGTTTGTAGTCATGTTGCAGAATTGCTGTGATAGAATGCGCAGAGAAAAATTCATCAATAAAATATTGCTTTTCCAAGAACAAATATAAGTATCATATAAACCAGGAAATTAGGAGAAAGGTAACAGTAATACTGTTTCTAAATAGTTATCATTAAAGGGATGATTACTTTTATCCAGCCTATAAACTGTTTGGAAAGACAATAAGCCCTTAGCATCAGCAATTGCCTCATGAGTAATCAGTGTTAAGAATACATCATGATACAGGCATAATAAGATGCACACAGATGTTGATAGGACTTTACTTCCGTTTTATGGGGGGTTAATTTTACAAGAAGATTGATATGAATGCTGTTAGAAAACTGCTGTTAGTTAGAGAAACAATGTTTGATAATTGCTAAATTAATTTAAAAAACTGATGTTGTGGTAATTCACAACAATCTCTGCTGATTTGGGTATACAATGTGAAACCTGGATGAATATGAGTATGGGCTTTGCCCTAATGGACCGGCTCTTTTGTTAGCAATATAGATATATATTTACAAATTCTTTGTTTGAATTCAGAACCTCCTTTGGATATTTGGCCATTTGGCAATTTGCCCAAAACAGTATGCAAAAGTCACGATACACAAAATTCCAATTTATAATAATCTATCTGACATCTTCTTCTTTCCCCCGATATTGTAGCTGTTTACATTGTCAATACAGTGAATCTTACATTTGATTTGCAGGGTATCATAGCTTGCACCAAGATTTTCATCGTAAATAAGTGTGTTGTGAAAATGAGAAGCAGTCTGACTTTGATTACACCAGACGTGCCAGATTGTATTTGCTGAAAGAAAGAAGTATTTAAGGTGGACAGTTTAAGATTGAACACAATTGATTTTTCTTTTTAAGTTGCAGCTTGACAATTAAATTTTTCTGTTTTATCTTGGTATTTATTAAAAGGTATCATTTGATCTAATTATATTAAAGATTAAAGCATATTGTCTTGTCTGTCTAGAAAAACATTTTGTACAGATATTTTGCAGAAGAGGTACATTATCATTTTTTTACATGATGAAAAATATAAACGAGTTAAAAAGGAAGATAAAAGGTTTCCAATACAGATATTTACATTATAAGACTGGTAAACTACTTCTATCCTGTTTCAAAAATCCCTAAGCTAAGAATAACTATTGTAGAAAAAGAAATGATTACAATGAAATTAGATTAATGGAACAGAATTTTTTTATTAATGTAGTTATTGTTGAAGCTTCGTATTGTGCATATATTTATGTAACTGTTTTCCTTAAATCTACTTTTAGGATAACCCATTTATACCTTTATTATTTGTGTGTGCTCTAATTCAGTTAACCATCTTCAATGTGCAATATTATAGTATATTTCGAAGGCACAATATAGTATTTTATTTTAAGAATTCCTAATTTATTGCATAAATACATTTGATACAGTGGTTTGATTTAGTTCCACTGTAAATGCATTCATATCAAAAAAAGTTTCTAGAAAATTGAAATTTTTCTCTGCAATTAAAGATACAGCTAGGTAGCTAGCCAAAAGTAAATCTGTCAAATTTTATAAGATTTCTTCTTCATCTTCCTCTACAAAACATAATATTAAGGAAAATTTGTTTCAATTACAACAGAAATTTAGAACATCTGACTTTTTATAAAAATCACAGAATCAGATACTGTAGCTTGTTTACCTTTATTCCTGTTTTCAATATGCAATGCACATTATATGGTCAGGATTGATAAAAAAAACCCTGATAGGGTAGTAGGTTTGCATATCAATGTGGAATACAACCATGTAAAATTGACCGAAATTGAATAAGGAAACAATGATTCTTTGCATTTTCTGTACAAATATATTTAGTGCCAAATTTCTAGTATAAATAAAGTGTAAACTTCCAAATATTAAGCAATAAAAAGGGTACTAACAAGTAAGGGTTCTGTAATATCTTTCTTATGATCAATAACTCCCATTGGTTGGGGTATATTTGTGTGTGTTGTGTTTTTCAGGGACAAGACAATTTTTTAAATTGAAAATACATGTCTTGCATTTTGCATTCTGTTCAAACCATCGTGCCACTGGTTTTGCAACACCACCATCTATTGGTGAAAATCAGGAAAAATCACCATGATTGTCTTTATTAGACCATTCTGAAGTGAGTCAATCTGCCATACACTACCTTAATTACCATTGCCGGTGGATGGTATGGTAGAGTTACATGTAAATGAAGAAGGTATTAAATCCACTGTTTGTGGGTGCAATAAAAACAAATGAAATTAAATTGTTGAAATTGATGATGAGAAATTGAGACTAACAGAAGTAGAACGAGTCAACCTGAACAGACGTCATAGCTTAAGTCTTTATTATTATTGTGCCGTCTACTTGTATTGGAGTTGAAAGATTGATTAGGAACAAACCTTTATACTTCATTAAGTGATCGGAATAAACTTATTTAGTGAAAACAAGGCAACCATATTAGTATAATATAAACATTTGGGGTATTGTCATTAAGTACTTTTGATCAAACAGATGTTTTAATTATTTGAACTCAAGGATTAGTTTGAATACTGTCTTTTTTGAAGTTATTTCTTTTGTTTGTCTTATTTTTGTTCAAGTGAATTGACTCCTTCAGCAGTTTGGTATGTGCAGCCAATGGTGTATAAACTCTCACTCCGTGGAGCTGCTCACAGCTGCTCTCAAATACGTGCACAATTGGCCGGAATTTCCAATTTGACACAATTTATTCAAATTGCTCTAAAAATAAAACTACAAGCTCAAATTTGTTGAAAATACGCAAGCAAGCAGTTGCAACAACGGGCTATCTAACACCATCATTTTCATTAGCAAAGAGGGTAACCCTGGTGCACTGTGCTATCATAAAGCGAGGTGTCTGTGAGCCGCTCTGAGTGGCTTGCCGTCCAAATAGGACAGGGGTGAAAGAGTTAATATTCTTCTACACATATTGTTGTTAAAATACATTGGTTATACAATTCCATTTACAAAAAGGTTAATATGATATTTCCTATATGATTTTATTTATCAACGGACCTGTCAAAACTATTTGATATATTATCAGAAAAGTGTTGACAAACATGACCTTGACAAGTCTCTTGTTAATAGCAGGACATGTTTTTGTCATTTATGTTAAAAACAGAACATTGCTGATGTATCTAAGATCCAACCATATGAAATTGAGTTTTTATTCTTTATATCATTCTTCATCATGAAATACTTTTTAAAAACCATGATTGCAGAGCTTTTTTGTATTATTTGTTTTACCCAGGATGGTCCATAGAGTACATTTGAGATGTGTAACAAAGTTTAAAGTTAAGACTGACGGATTCTTGTTTTCAGTGAATATTGTCTCATCTTGAGAAGTGAATTGTTGATAGCTGTTTATCTTCATGTCTGACAGCGTTGTCGTGACTTTAATTCCCACTACACCATCTATTGATTATAAAATAACACTATCATTGCAGTGCTACATCACTTGATTTAGTATTTGAAGCTACAATGAATATCTTATAACTAGAAGATAGTATTTTTTTACTTTGAGATTCTAGATACTTTGATGAAAAGCTCTGATATCATTGTACATTAGTAATGTAAATTTAACATTTTTGATGTGTCTCAAAATGACACATTTAGATCTGAACTGCTTACTCTCAATACCTAATAGCCAAGCTCTGTGTGGACCAAAAGGTTACCTTGCTTAAGTGTTAATTGCTAGATGTCTCACATTTTTTCTACTACAACAGCTACCCAAATTTAAAAATCTATCCACATATCTTAAAAATCATACAACGTATGACAATATATTAAATAGGAAAATGTATTTAGCTATGATACAAAGTTACACTAAAAACAGCTCTAACTTTAAACCAAGGGTAAATTGTATATTTACCAATCTCTCTAAATTTCTTTGATTGCTTACAGGTTCATAGTTCATTGAAGAGTGATGGAGCTTTTATTTGTGCAATATTTGGAGGAGAAACACTGTTTGAATTGAGGTGTTCTTTACAGCTTGCAGAGATAGAAAGAGAAGGGGTAAGTTATTACATAACAAATCAAGATACCCATGTACCTATCCTTTGGTTTGCAATGGAGAAGATAATTGGGGGATAAAAGACAAGCTTGAAAGATGTATCAAGCTGAGTTATTTTCCTTTAAGCAGTGTTTGAGAAACAGCTTTTATTCATACCCATCACAGATGACAAGACACACATAGCATGTGGTTTGATTTTGACAATTCAAAGATGCTAACTAAACAATTTCATCTTTAGTGTGTTTGCATCTAGCCAAACACAAAAATATAATTTCACAGCATTGTAGTGCAGGAGGTCTCAAAGTTTCTTATTTGATTTTACAAACCAGTAGTTACTTTGGCTATGTGCTATTCAACAAAGAAATTGTTATCTACTGTTGTTAAGGTTCTCAATATAAACCAATTTCTGAGCTTAGTTGTCCACTTTAAGCTGAGTAGATAGATTTTGGTTTGGGAAACAAAGAAGCTTACCATCCATATCAGAATGTTGTAAAAATAGCTGTATTTCAGCCAGATGTTGCATTTGATCAATGGTAGATTTGCATCATTGTTGTCAACAGTTTGTGTTGTCATTCCATGGTCTTCTATAGGAAGCTTCCAGCTGAATCTGTGGTTGAAGCTAAGGGCTGCTGCTGCCAACAGAGGGTTGCACACGCAACACAGTAGAACAATTCACTCTAAACTTTTATTGAAAGTTCTTACAATCTCTTTAAATAATATAAAGTATTTTGATTATTTTAACCAAGATGTGACGTCATTCCAGGGTCTTATATGAAATCTCCTCTGTAACATACATTTGCTTTCTCATTTCAAAAAACATGCTGAATCTTTTTCATCAGCCTTTTCTGGATTCACAGATGTAATTTGTTTATTTTATTTGTTTGTGTACATTGAGATCCTTTGATGCATGTACACCTTTATAAGAACCCTCCATTATTAATATTAAATTATTTTATTAGCTCGAACATTATAGATTGCTTTTAGAAAGCAGATGCTTTTAGAAAGCAGACATTTGGAAGATTAACAACATGCAAAGAGTTAAATGTATGATATTTTTTACATTTTGTTTGAAGAGTTGCCTTGGAAATGCACATTTAATTGTTCTCAAAATGCTTAGCAATTTAGAAAATTGTATTTAGATAAATAGGTTTTGAGACATCTTTTATTTATACATTTTCGAATCAAATGAATATAGACAGTTGTAGGAATTAATAAACTGGCCGACGTTATAATTTTGGAGATAAAGAACATACAGAGACAATACCATACCTATATACAATGACATTTATTTACATTTGGTTTACAACAGTTGCTTTGGAGACATAAATTAATTGTTTTGATCAAAAAACTACACTTTGTTGAAGTACTCAAATAAAAAAGACTTTTTAAGACATCTTTTACATGCAAAATTTTTTTCAATCAAATGATCCTTGACAGATCTAGAAATTAATCAAGTGGCCCACATTGTGAGACTGAAATGTCAAAATGAATCATAAAACACTTGAATAAATGCATTTGGTTAATGGAAACAGGAGACATGGCAAACATTGACAGGGCAAGAAGGTCAAGTTTTATTGAAATCAAGGGTAGGGATGGACCCTTATTTATCATATGCTATCAATGTTAGCCTAGAAATGAACAGAAAGGAGTGTATAAAATATATGTTATGTAGAATGGAAGCATGTACTCTTTAGAAGATGTATTTTTATATAAAAAGTTGAGTTTAGGATAAAATCAATTATCATTAGCAGAATTGTCATATCAACATCTGGAAGGTTTATATATAAGACTAAGCAATAAAGAAATAATTTTTTAACTGATGAATTAGTTCTTTTGGAAAGATTAGTACTGCAAGCAACAGTGAGAACAGTGCTTTCCCACTGTCGTTAGTCTGCGTCACCAGGTTTGAGAATCTATATAAAGGATTATCATAATTTTACTGCCTTGGAAATGTTCTTTATTTGGGCTACAAAAGGCCTAAATGAAGGGAAATGATTGTAACAATCTATCTGCAGCAAATCATAAGATGTTTTATCTAAATGGAAAATTGCCATACTAAATCTGGTTATTAGTTACACTTAAGTAAATAAATTGCTTTAGCAATGCATAGTAGTTTCAAAGGGCTATATTCACTGATTCTTGAGTAGGGGTATTTTGAATTCAATTTTACATTGAATTCTTCCATCAATAGTATGATGATACCATTTTCATGAGAGCCCCTCCATGAATTGACCACAAGTCTCAGACATACCTGGAAATAGGCATAGTTTCTTGACTTTTTAAGACATCTTTTTCATGCAAAACAATTTTAAATCAAATGAATCTAGACAGCTCTAGAAATTAATCAAGTGGCCCACATTGTAAGACTGAAATGTCAAAATGAATCATAAAACAGTTGAATTAATGCATTTGGTTAATGGAAACAGGAGACATGGCAAACATTGACAGTGTAAGAAGGTCAAGTTTTATTGAAATCAAGGGGTTGGGATGGACCCTTGTTTATCATATGCAATCAATGTTAGTCTAGAAAATGTTTGTTTGTGCTATTCATGGACAGAAAGGAGTGTATAAAATATATGTTATGTAGAATGGAACCATGTATTTTAAGGGGATGTATTTTTATATAAAAAGCTGAGTTTAGGATAAAAACAATTTATTTTCATGTCAACATCCAGAGGATTTATATATAAGACTAAACAATAGAGAAATATTTTTTTTAACTGATGAATTTGCTCTCTTTGAAAGATTAGTACTGCCAGCAACAACAATGGGAACACTGCTTTCCTACTGTCGTAAGTCTGTGCCACCAGGTATGGGAAGCTATGTAAAGGGTAGATATCATGATCTTACTGCCTTGGACATTTTCTTTTATTGGCTTCAAAAGGCCTGAATGAAGTGAAATGATTGCGAAATCTGCAGCGAATCATAAGTTGTTTTATCCAAATGGAAAATTGCCATACTGAAACTGGTCATTTGTTACAATTTAGTAAATGCATTGCTGTACCAATGCATGTTAGTTTCAAGGGGCTTTATTCACCGATTCTTGAATAGGGGTATTTTAAATTTGATTTTACATTAAATTCTTCCATCAATAGTATGATAACATCATTTTCACGAGATCCCCTTGGCTCGGAAATCATGAGTTGACCGCAAGTCTCAGACATACCTGGAAATGAGCATAGTTTCCTGGGAAATACAAGGGTTGTTTGTCCTACGGCAGTATGTAACTTGGAGGAAAATCTGTAATGACTGAGCGATATGCCTACCTTATTTAGGATGAAATCTATGTTGAGGTGCACATTTTTTATTTTGATGGCCTAGTAGTAATTATATCAAATATTATGCACTTGGCTGCTTTTATGATACATTGCTCTTTATCATACAAGCTGGTGCATGTATAGAAGCAAAATCGTGTTTTAAGCATGTTAGTAAAAGTATCAATTTGTACTTTTACATTAAAAGTGCAAGATATGAGGTGATTAAACTTTCATTTGTTTTTGTTCATGTTGATTGTTTTATACAGACATGCTACAATAGCTCCCAAATAGACATGCGCATAACAATTACGCACCAGTACAAATGTACATTCAATATTGTTGGTTATATTATACATTACATGTAATAAAATCTGCAATAATTGCATATTTATTATGAATATTTGGAAAACAGTGCACATATTTCCAATATCATTGAAGCAGTTCAGGTTAATGTGCCAAAATAAGACTTCATATTTTGCAGAAACAGGCTCTATTGGCAGCAAGTCATATTCGGATGCCATTCTAATCCACTTTTCACTAGATATAACCAAGTGAAAAAATTTCAGATTTGTAAATTAAATATAGGAACATTTATGTATAATTATTGTTTATAACATGTTACCCTCAACTTTTAACCCTATATTTACAACTTATGCTGATACTCATAACTATAGTTATAAGAGATTTGCTAGTAACTTCAAATGCCCTAATGATGAACTTGAATTTGGAAAGAAATCAATTTCTTATTTTGGAATGGAAATATGGAACAATATTTCTGATGAGAGTGATGAAATTAAAAATAATGTTAAATGTTTCAAAGATTCTTACAAAAAGTATCTTGTTTCCCATATGGTACTGAAACCAAATTGATTATAGCTAATGTTTTTGTAAACATATTTGTAAAAAAAAATGTAATTGTTTAAATATATCTTAAAAATACGTAAAAGGAGACTGGAACTAGACAGGCCTTGGGCCTGTTTTCCAGTCCTCCTCCACATTGTTGTTTCAGTTATATATTGTATGTAAATACTGTTTTCATTGCAATAGTGGAAACATAAGTATTATGTTATGTATAAAAATTCTTTTACTACAAGATACTAAGCCAAACCCTCATGACTGCAACTTCGTTCCTTTGAAGGCCTTGTCGCTTCAATTATTGAATACCAACCAGCACTAGTTCCAACTACAGTTGATGCCTCTTAATTGGGACACCTCGGGGGTAGCAAAAATATCGTGATTAACCAGTTGTCCCGATTAAGCAAAATACGGAAATCGCCATACAAGTGAGATGTTTTCACACTAATATAAACACTAAATTCATGACCTGACAAAAAAGCACACAGCAAAAGAATTTTAGAGACCTCTTGAATAGATTGAGATTTTTGCTGGGATTTACAACAGAATTTTGGATTGTGGTTTTAATTTTTTGTCCCGTATTTGCAATTTACTTGCATAAAATTAACTTTATCATCCTAATTTTAGGAAATTTTCATTAAATTAATGCATTTTTATCAGGAGGAATGTCCCAATTAACAGCTCAGTTTTGTACATAAAGAAACGGTTCCCTGACTGAATACGTCAATTAACCAAAAATCCCTTTTAAGAGGATCCCGATTAAGCAGCGTCGACTGTACTAGTTATGTGTTTAGTGACATCATAATATTATGTACCTGTTATCCCATATTGTAATACTGAAGTTAGAGACTGATTTGTTTTTATCATCTTTCAATTGGACACAAACGTCAAGGTACTAGAAATCCTGGATAACTAGGTAATTAAGCATGTAAGTACATGAACAAATACATTAGATGGTCCTAATGGTCAATGATTACATATGGGGCACATAACTCTTGATTTCTGACTATGTGTTAGTTTCTTCTGAAGGTTTAAAAAATACAATTTAAGATTCAATAAATCATAAAAAAAAAATATGTATCAAAATACTTTTAAATTTCACTATAGTGCACATCATGTTTTCCATCTAGGTATCAACTTTACCTCTACTGCAGTTGATCAGATTTGCTTATAAATTGTATAAAATGTATGTTACATTTGTCATAACAGCCAATGATAGGGATGGTGGCAACTGTACACTCTTAAAATATGCACTTAACAAAATGTTAACTTCATGTATATAACTTTGTTGCATCATTTTTCATGCAGTTTTTTTAACACTCTACTTATAATTATTCTTTGAACAAAAAACATTATTTCAAGTTATAAAAACATAAATGGCAACCATCACAATAACAGAGTGAATGCATTCATTACACCACTGTGAGTGAGTCTCCATGGATGACCACCTGTTAGTATAGTGATATAGTTACATTAGATATGTTAGCTCATATTTCATGTTATGTGTTGGCTCTGACATTAATGTGTCACATAAGCCACAAAGAGTCTGATGAAAAAACAACAAAGCTGTTAACTACTTGCCATACTCAATTCTCTTGGGGTGTTGCTATGTCAGTTGTTCTTTGTTGTAAATCTAGGTCTCATTTTATGAAGTTGCATGTTTGACATTCATGAAATTTACTTTTCTTGTCTTACAAATCTAATATAAAAGAAATGTCAAGGAATTTAGGCATACTCAATTTTTGATTAAATAAATAATAAATATTTCTTCTGTGTATCAAAATTTAGCATTTTGTTACATAGTCTGTTTGTATGCTGTATTTATTTATATTAAAATATAAAATGAAGGTTTCTGTCTAAAGAAATGACAGGCTCAACTTATGAACCAAATAGAATTTGAAGCTTCACACCTTAAACGTATCACCAAAATAGCCATTGTACCATCAAACTGAATAATAATGAAAGATAGCAATGAGAGATTCTTGAGCGGTCATAACAAAGAAACAGCTGAGCGCTGATTATACCAAAACAATAGAAATGAATCCAAATTGTTAATGCTGTAATTCAAAGGGCAGGGTCCAATTTTAACATCTATGTAGATTACTTCTAACTGATTAACCTTAGACCTCTGCAGAGCATTGTGTGCATGTTAATTTCGCTAAGTTGAATCATCTTACTAGTCAAAGCTATGTTAATAATCACTTTAGCGTCATTTTAATGTAGCAAATTGTGATACTAGCGAAATTAGCAAAATTAAAATGCTAGTGGAATTTTCATGCTGTACAGTATTCTTTCATGTATGGGAATAATTTTGAACCATGATTTTTTCACACAATTTCTTTTACACTATATACTAAAATAAAAGTATACAAATATTAACTGCATATGAGTGTGATGGTAAAAATATACCATCCCGAATTGAAAGATTACTTGTTCCATGGACAACCAATCTTTCAATGAGGGATGGTATATTTTTACCATCACATGAATATAAGCAGTTAATATTTGTTTTATAACTCATCTATAGATTCTAGTCATTTGATAGCACATTTGAACTATTGTACTTACCCATTATCCATGTAGCAGAAGGCAATATGTCCCTACTGTACACTAGTTTCTAATCCAGTACGATAAGAGTCCATATACTATCAAACAGATGAAAGTGATAGTAAAGACTATCAAACGGATGATAGTGATAGTAAAAATGACAAATGGTCATGTGTTACAATATTAACAATCAAATGACTAGAATCTATGGATGAGTTTTATAATAGTTTCTATCATGTATAGATTTTTTGTTCATTATAAAACAAGAGGAATTGCCACATCATAAACATATCAGCAAACTGATTCCCCTCACCACACTGTGATTGTGTCTCCTTGGATGGCCACTTGTTAGTGTGATGATACAGTTTCATGAGTTATATTAGCTCATATTTCATGTTGTGTGTTGGAAATGACATTAAAGTGTCACATAAGCCAGTTAGAGTCTGATGAAAACACAACAAAGCTGATAAGTACTTGCCAAACCAAAACCCTTGGGTTGTCTGTACGAGCGTATGTGTTATTCTTGATCAATGTAAATCTTAGTCTTTTTTAGGTTGTCTTATTCCTTTTGTGCTTATTTGTTAATTGCTCAAACTCAAATGATTCATGGGTATAATAAAACCATAAAGCTGATTATGGACTGCTTGTTGAATCAAACCCTTGGGCTATGTGTATGTCAGGTTTTTTTAACAAATCTAACTGTTGTTCCTGAAGTTTAACTAGCACTAGAATCACCAATGTTCCAACTACCACATCAACTAACTTAATGCAGTCACTGTATTATGATTGGATCTCCATGGATGGCCACCTGTTAGTGTGATGATACAGTTTTCATGAGTTATATTAGCTCATATTTCATGTTGTGTGTTGGAAGTGACATTAAAGTGTCACATAAGCCAGTTAGAGTCTGATGAAAAAACAACAAAGCTGCTAAGTACTTGCCAAACCAAAACCCCCTTGGGTTGTCTGTACGAGGGGGTATCAACAAGTTTTAAACTTTACCAAGAAGAAATGGAGCCAGGAAAGTAATTTTATTACAAGATACTTAAGGCATTTTACACAGTCAATATGCAAAATAGCACATTTCTCCCACTTTTACCCGACTATCCACAGACCATTATTGTAGGGGCCTCTGTATTGAAAATATCAGTGTTCAAAATCAACATTTTTAGGTCGGCCATGTTTTATTACCTCATTGTGAGGTCATTAATCGACCAATTTCCATAATTTTGGTATCAATGGGAAGAAGTAAGCCTACCCTTTGCAATGGTATCAAACAACTGAACTTTGGTTTTGCTATTAAGATTTACTGGGCCCTGAAATCATTCAAATGCAATGACTTAATTACGCAACCTGTCTCAATTTTCTCCATGCAGCTTAAATTTTAGGGGGTAGGTAGATGACATCAATCGCCACCTGTAATAAAAGTAAAACTACTTATGAGACCATTTCTGCACCATAATGTACATACAGACGCCTGACTATTTTGACAAAATTTCATTGATATAGCTACATCCCTTCTGGGTAAAGTTCAAAACTTTTGGATACCCCTTTGTATGTGTTATTCTTGATCAATGTAAATCTAGGTCTTTTTAGGTTGTTTTATTACTTTTGTGCTTATTTGTTAATTGCTCAAACTCAAATGACACATGGGTATAATAAAAAAATAAAGCTGAATATAGACTGCTTGTTAAATCAAACCATTGGGCTATGTGTATGTCAGGTTGTTTTTTACAAATCAAACTGTTGTTCCTGAAGTTTGACTAGCACTAGAATCACCAATGTTCTAACTACCACATCAACTAACTTAATGCAGTCACTTATTGAGTTCAAATGTTCTGTTCGTGCATAACAATGCATTTTGTAATCCATAGTAAAATATTTTGTTAACCCATTACTTATTCTATTCACCGGAGTCAATAAGTATAGATAATCCCCACTTGAGAAATTGCAATCCGTAACAATCCTTTTGTGTTTACACGATAAAAAGCACAACTACAACTGCCAGACGTTTTTGTGTTAGTCGAAGACAATAGCCTATCCTATACTTTGATTGACAGGCCTCTTTTGTGCGGTATGATTAATTTGATACTTCTTTTGTCATTTACAATTTGTAAACTAATTTGTAAACTAAATCCTTTGTCCGTTAATGAGATAACTTACGACAAACTTGAACAGGCTTACTGTATTATGATTGGATCTCCATGGGTAATCACCTGTTGGGGTGATGATAAGGTTGCATGAGATGTGTTTATTTATATTTTATGTTGTGGGGTAATTGATCTAGCATTAATGCTTCATGTCACGGAAGCCCGTGTTTTTTTTCCCAAAAGAATATTTTTCATCATTGATAATAAAATGAAGATCAAGTTTACTTTTGTTGGTGTCATAGTGGTACAGTCAAAACCAAAGAATATTTTGCAAACCAACATCTCAATTTCTGTAATCATAGGCCAGACTCTGACTTATTGTCCAATAAGTTTGTGGCCTAAAATAGAAGGAGATAAGCTTATGCCATTTTTATATGATATGTAGTACAACTAGATTGTTGAATATTTGGAATATCTTAAATAAATATCTGTTTTGCTTTTATTTTACAAAATATTAAAACTTGCTTGGCAGGTATTTCTAATGTTTAGAATTAAGCATTAAAATTGATTTTAAAATGACCTTTATGATACCAAGGGCTCCTATATCCATCTCCGCCCTGTCATTTTTAAAACCTGTAGCCTTAATCTTTTCATTTCTCAAGTTGAACTACATAACATCTCAATAAACATTGCATAGCCCGAAATCTCCTACCTCAGGCCATGAAAGTATTGCACACCCCTCGTATATTATGTAGGTTGCTGCGGTTTGCCATCCCTCTTCACTACTCCTCCTCTTGCTATAAAGTTGTATGATTCACCTTTTATGTACTAGATAAATGGTGAAACAGAGACCGTTATCAGATATAATGTATCTTGGTATGGATGGCGAGTCATAAGACTCTCATAAGGCGAGACGCACAGCGTTGAGCCTTATGATAGTCTAATGACGAGCCATCCCATACCATGATACATTATTTCTGATAATGGTCTCTGTTGAACCGTTTATCTGACATACACGGCGAGCAGAGGTACTTTATTTGAAATTTTAATTGAAAACATAAAAAAATTAATTTCAAAATATCAAATAAGTAAATTCTCCATAATAATTTAATTTTAAAACACTCCTGTCTCTGGTGATATCTTGTGATTGTGCTAAAGACTACGCTAAAAAGGTAGGACAATTGAAGACGATTGAAGCTGATTGATAGATCTCACCATAAGACCGTGAACTTAATGATGCGTTTCGAGAGAAAATAATTGTATGCCTTTAACACGGTGGTAAGTTATCAATAATAATTGGTGATTATTAAAAAGGGTCAAAGTTTAAATTTATAAACCAATATTTCTTACACCATATATTTTCTGTATTTTGTACACACAAATGACAAATTTCATATCATCGGCCATAGCCAATGCGTTCCTTGTGGTACCATTTTAGATGTATGACATCCTTTGGTGAAACATAAGCCATGGGCTCTTGCTGTATGTCTACTATGCTGGAATCATGTTTCAAAATTAATGGTAGATTCCCTTGACTCCCTTGTTTTTGTTTTTATTCATATGCCCGTGTTCATTGCATGTTGTGTACATGTATTTGACATTATAATGAATTATTATGCAAATGAACAAAGCGAGATAATAAACATAGTGATATCCAATTTTAAAATAGCTATTTGATACAATGTGCACCGTAAATGTGATATTTACCTTATGGTGTTTTTAAAATTCAAACAAATACTTCAGAACTCATAGCTCGAATGATTTTGATATGTGTTTTTAACGGTTTTAACAATATTACGTAAAATGCTGTCATCAGGTTTGGATCTAATTCTAAAGGCCTATTTGATTTAAATATCAAGGTTACCAATTTAATTCGATGACTTCATGACTGCATAATAATTGTTGATAATGTCATACTAGAATCAGTGTTTCTAATTCTCCATCTCGTCTCATTTCACTACCCAGAACATTATCTAAATGCTTTGTTAGATAACGCTCTTGACCTTATTCTTAGATATAACGTACAGGGCAACAAACTTTAAACAAAAGAAACACAATAGATAGATAATTTATGAATAGAAAAGGGCTAGACATGTATTATAAGGTAGGCAAAGAATGTGGTGTAGCTTGAATTCACAATATTCAGTGACATCTATATCTTAACTACTGTACTAAGGTACTCCATCTCCTGCTACAGAGGATCACAACATATGTCCTTTACCTATAGGGCCAAATAAGTAACCTCAAGGGCCGGGTGATATTTAATGATTTATTTTGCCAATCCACCTATTGAAAACCATTTTTATTAATAAAAATGTGAATTTGACTAGTAAGCTTTCTTGTTATAAAAAGTTGAAGGTACTATTTCGTTCCCCAACTCCACAAAATTAAATACTGAATATTTGGGTATTTAATTTTGTATCTTTTATTGAACCATGCAGAAAGACAAGCAACAAAAATCACAGGTACTTTTCATAAAGCCAAATACGCTTATGTTTCATAAGAAATTTGGGATAAGCCACAATTTAGTCTTCTCTCCTATTTTCACTCTTGCTGTCAGCTAAGAAATGACAGATATCCAGTTAGCTAATGCAATACAATTACTGCATCCATCCCATGTATCTTAGGTTACAAAGTAATTTACTTTATAGCAGATATTTCACAAGGGATTTACAACACCGAGTATAAGTATATCTATAATTTTACAGGTTTTTTTTAAATAATGTAAGAATAGTCCCAACAAATGTAACTTTGGAATCCATGAATAATACTCTCACAGTGATGTAAAAGTAATAGATTAAGTAAAGAAGCAAGAATTTGAAGTGTTTGCCATTTCATCATCCAATCAAAGCATGACAGCTGCAAATAATTCAAGTTGGTAGATGATTATAAAGAGAGAAAAACATACTCTTCATTAATTGATAGAAAAAACATTTCTTTGAGTTTGTACCAACTTTGGTGTGATTTGAAAATTGTAGTGAAGATTGTATTTAGAAGTTTATGGGACAATATGCCTCTAAATTTCACATACTAATTGGATCTTCAGCAGAATTCATTGGATGAAAATCAATGAACTCTAAACATAATAAATATCTGCTATTTTTAAAGCCACATTTTGTATAATCATGTTGTGAGACATTTCAGATTGGCCTTTTTTTTAATGCACATGCTTTGTGATAAAATATGTTCCACTTTTTACTCTTGCTGTCAGCTAACATTTGACAGATATCCAGTTAGCTAATGCAATACAATTACTGCATCCATCCCACGTATCTTAGGTTACAAAGTAATTTACTTTATAGCAGATATTTCACAAGGGATTTACAACACCCGAGTAGCTTTACATTCTATCCTAGTGAGATGTTTTATCAATATTTGATGTGAACATGGACATCATGTGTTTTGATGAATGAGAACAAATGCAATCAGAGGCTCACAGGAGTTACTTGGCTTTCTGACCATTTTAATCAAGCAAGATTCCATTAGGATAGACAAGTATTTAACTTTTAAATGATTGTAACTTGCTAGTGTTAAACTAATGTATATTATCGTAAAAGTTCAAAAATAGTGTCATTTTAAAGCCCAAGGTTGAAGATACTCATAACAAACAACATAAAAAATAGCATGCTTTAATGGCTCCATACAAATGTTTAAGGCCCCATTAGTACATTAGTAGTAAAGTTCATAAGTATATCTATAATTTTACAGTTTTTTTTTAAATAATGCTAGAATAGTCTCAACAACTGTAACTTTGGAATCCATGAATAATAATATCGCAGTGATGTAAAACTAAATAGATTAAGTAAAGAAGCAAGAATTTGAATTGTTTGCCATTTCATCATCCAACCAAAGCAGGACAGCTGCAAATAAATAAAATAGGTAGATGATTAAAAATGGAGAAAGACATACTCTCTTTATTAATTTATAGAAAAAATTCTGTGGATTTGTACCAACTTTGGTGTAATTTGAATAATGTAGCGATGAAGTTTATGGGACAATATGCCTCTTAAAATTCACATACTAATTGGATCTTCAGCAGAATTCATTTGATGAAAATTCATGATTTCTAAAGGAAATCTGCTATTTTTAAAGCCAAATTTATTATAATCATATTGTGAGACATTTCAGATTGGCATTTTTTTTCATGCAGATGCTTTGTGATAAAATATGTTCCACTTTTCACTCTTGCTGTCAGCTAAGGAATGACAGATATCCAGTTAGCTAATGCAATACAATTACTGTATTTAGGTTACAAAGTAATTTACTTTATAGCAGATATTTCACAAGGGATTTACAACGCAGAGTAGCTTTACATTCTATCCTAGTGCGATGTTTTATCAATATTTGATGTGAACATGGACATCATGTGTTTTGATGAATGAGAACAAATGCAATCAGAGGCTCACAGGAGTTACTTGGCTTCCTGCCCATTTTATACCAGGAATAAACATTTCACTAGTATAATCAAGATACTAGTGAAGATGCTTGTTTGTTTAGAACTTGTCAAACTAACTAAGGGCATTTCTAGCAAAGAAAAATTCAAAAGAAAGTGTTCAAACCTGTCAGTCTAGTATAATAACATTCCATCTATGTAACATAACTCGCTTCAGCAGATTTCTAGACTTTCATGCTTGCAACCATATAGTTAGGTTCTTGGTGTTATCCAGATATTAAAACCATAATAGAATTCTGATTCACAAAACAACAACTGAAATCTATACTTGAACATGTTATCTTCCTATATGCACGGTCATTTTCACCGGGCGATCTTTTATGACCAAGATATCTGGAGTAATATCCATACAGGACAATTCACAATACAAGGCAAAATGTATTTAGGTGACCCGGGTTTATGTATTGTGGTGCTGCGCACATTGACCTACGGTGGGTCATAGCATCAAGACTAGACTATGGCAATGCTTTATTTTTTTGGCTCAAACTCCGACTGCAATGACTACAGAATTGGGGAGTTAAACTCATCATAAAGGCATCTACACATGACCATGCAACTCATTATTTTGGATCAGCTTCATTTGCTTGCATAAAATTCAAGATTATGTTGTAAATTTTTAAATGACTTAAGAACACACACCACCAATAGATCGCCTATTCATTCCTATCCAAACAGCCTCCAGATCATGGCGGATATCTTGGCGATAAAGCGACTGGTTGCTTCAAATCTTGAATTTATTTTGAGATTATAGTCTAGAAGAGCACCCAAAGTGAAAAAATATATAGGGTAACCTTGATAATTTTTTGCTAGGTCGCCTCGAACATAGGGTATGCTCAAAATTTCATTTTCTCTAAATCACTACAAAATTTCTCTAGACACTGAAAATCTTCCCTAAAATTGTACAAAAACAGCAAAATTATAGTAATATTCAACCAGCCTGACTACATTTGACCCACAGAACATGATTCAAAAGAAATTTGATCAAAAAACCTAGTTCCTGCCATTTTTGAAGCTTTTAATTTAGAGAGGGCAACCAAACACTTGCTTTAGCATAGCTCTGTACGGGCCAAAAGCATTTATTTAGTGATGTGTGTCCTTAATGGGGTTTACATTTTTGAAAAATTTCTTTTTTGTATTGCATTAACCTATTTAGACAATATCCATATAATATAAATTTCCCTTTCATCATATTAGAAGAGATACACGTGCCCAGT